>CM035166.1:2842676-2983336 GCA_020205615.1 Panax quinquefolius
ATCCCATTTCCGAGGTTATCTCCTCAAACAAGCAAAACCCAGATGACCATTTTTTTTATAATGACGATAAACCTAGGGAAGAGTGCGGCGTTGTCGGAATTTACGGCGTCCCAGAAGCCTCCCGCCTCTGCTACTTAGCTCTGCACGCCCTCCAACACCGCGGTCAGGAAGGCGCCGGCATAGTCACTGTTCACGAAAAGGTGCTTCACTCCGTCACCGGCGTTGGACTAGTCTCCGAAGTCTTCAACCAGTCAAAACTCGATCAGCTCCCCGGAAATTCAGCTATTGGGCACGTCCGTTACACCACCGCCGGCGCCTCTATGTTGAAAAATGTGCAGCCTTTGTTGAAAAATATAGCAATTAATGAAGACGAATAATATAAATAAATTGAAATAACTTAATTGAAAATCGGCGTAAATTAGCAGTAATGCTTCGTCCTCAAAAGCCGATTTACCGCCAATCGATAATAATCATGATATAAAAATGGATTGCCGCCATTACTTCCGGTGATTTAATCTGAAGTCTCGATCGTGTGTACTCACGGTAAGGAGCGCTTTGGACTTGTCTTCATGCGATCGTTCCAATTAATGTAGAGATAAGAGTTGAATATATCAAGAAGAATAGATATACGTAGATAATATGGTAAAGAATAAAGTAGTATTTGCAGATATCTTTTCTCACGAAAGTAAACTCTCATTTTCTAAAAATAATCACCCCTTATAAGGAACGCTTAAATAACGTTGGAGATTTTAATAGTTTTTAATGAAACGCTTGGGAGTTACAACAAGATATAAATAAGGTTTATGTTGGAATTGAAACGGGGGTTACAGAAAACATAAAGGCTAGGGTATTAACTCTAAACGGGGGTTACAAAAATTTTGGAGAATAACCAACAATCCCCCACATGATCCAAAATTATCAAAGAAAAAAAATAAAAAGAAAGTGAGTAAGGGCAATGGATTTTAGATACATAACGCCGATACCTTGTTGGTTTGAATCGACACTTAGTGGAACAAGTTCATGATTGTAGATTATAGGTGAATTATATTCTTGAACCTATTATCCGTGATACAATCAATTTAGCTTACACACATATCTTAAATCCTCGAATCCACACAAGTCCGCATATTGATGCGTTACTGAGCCACGCCATTATGTCCCGATTTTCATAAAGGCTCTGTAGAGAATGCCAAAGACTCTCATAGAAGCGGCCTACACTTCCACCTTTATATAGGTGAACCCATCAGTGTATCTTGACATACACCACCCTTTAGGGGCTATGAGTTTCATTAAGAATCTAAACGATTCATCCTTTCACAATTTGTCAAGAAGCACCACATGCACACGTTAAGGGATATAAATAATTGTAGTGCTATAATTAAGTAATTACGTGACTTGTTGTTACCTATCAACCCAATTCATGGGATCTCCAATCATACGTGGGTTGGGTTTCCATCGAGTATTACTTACTCAAGATATCGGCGATAAATACATCCTCCGGATGCTTTCGACTCTCTTTTAATTAATCCCTTTGTAATCTGGATCCGCTTAGTTCTTTTCGCACCTTTCAAATTTCCATGGAAATAACACCACATCGATCAATCCTCATAATATCTCGTTTAATATGTCTCTATTTCCCATTTTACACATGGTTTATTGCTCATCCAATAACAACTTGAGAATCACAATAGAACTAACAAATTAATGAATAAAATCAACATGGCAAATGATGATCACACTTTGGCTCAAATCAACTAGATCTTTAACAAGCATAACACCCATCAAATAAGCAACCAAAATGAGGCACAAGAGAGTAGATAAATGAGAAACTCAACCTGGCTCGGATGACCTCACTTGTCTATGACCTCCTACAGCCCCGACAATGAACATAAAGAATAATAATCACCATTATTTTACCTAACCGCCACCATGAATATAAGTGATGCATGATCCGGGGAATGGATTAGTGCATATATTTGTGTCAATATCGCACCACCCAACCCAAAGAAATCCCTTTAATATTCCCACCACAGACCACGACTTTTGGGAAAGTTTTGCACACACAAAACTAGTGTTGCTGTGTTGAAGTAGGTCTCACCATTTGTTCCTACAAATATAAGAATGCACATAGCCCACAATGGCAAAGTGGGAGCTCGAACCGTAACGATGAGCCAAACCCAACCATACCCAAGAAATTCTGAACAACACCAACAGGAAGAAGCGATTTCACACGGACAAAATCTCACACAAACTTCAAGCCAAAAACCCAACACCGCCCCCAAGATCCTTAGCCACACCCAATCTAGCAATTTGCTTCCGATTATTATTCAATGAGCTCTTAATTGCGGTGAAATACTCCCAAACAAGTACCCAATTCCCGCACAGATCAGTATCCACATTGCGACCACAAATATCGACATTGAAAACTAAACCAAGAGAGCCATTAATAAATTGCTCAATAATATTTTACATCATCCAGAGGCATACATTTATTCCTAAAGAGAATGCCTCACTTAAAAAGAGAGAAGCCGTGATTCTTTATGAGCAAGGTCCGTAAAGGAGATATGTCAGAACAAGCATTGGACCTCCCCTTTCAACAACCCATATCTGAATGGAAAAGGAAAGCCCAGAAGCCACCATCCCCGCGTAAAGAAGACACGGGAGTTCATTTTGGGAATGAACTTCCCAAGTTTGAGGGTCTCTCTCAGAAAATGCTGCAAGTGCTAAAAACTAATGTCCAGTTCTTCTTCTTCTCCCGAAATCTCGGTGAAATCATTGATTCATTCGATTTGTGTGAAGGAGAATCTGGCACATATATGATTGGTCCTCGATAAAGGGTTATGATCAAAGCTCCGGCCACACAAGAGAGAGTTCCAAACACCTTGGCTAGACCATCTTTTCTTTTCAAGTTCACTTGTTCAATTACAAAAATGGCGCCAGACAAAAGTAATGGCCAGATGTAATTTTCTATAGTAGAAGCAAAGATCGGGATGTGTTATCTAAACTGTTTGGGTCGATATTTTCTCTCATTGGACCGTAGATTGGGCTTACTCTTTTAATTAATCTATTGGGCCTTTATTATTGAACCATGAAAAAGTCTTTGAGCAGTCTTATCCTATTATTTTCATTTTGACTTATAAAGTCCGGGTCGGTGCAGTGGGTCGATCCTTTGGACATTTTAATATCTATTATTTTGACCTGCAATGATGAAAAAGCATGACGGTTGACTAGAGAACCTGCCATGCATTAATGTGGATGGGATTATAACCCCGACGGTGGAAACAATGACCAAAAAGCAGTGGATAAACTACATGCAGTTGGTAGAACCCATCAGATCAAGGGGGTGTGTCAGGTAATAGTGGGTGGCACTGTAATCCAGGAAAAGAGAGTATAGCTTAGCAAGGAAGTCATCACGAAGAGGTACGCTCTCGAGATAATTTCTTCATTCATAATCGATATACACTCAAGAATTATTATTATCTCTCTCAATACACTAGGCATTACTTACCTCCATTTTGTTAACTCCGTGAACACGCATCTTCGACTCTCACGCTGAAGCTATCCTCTCGACGGAACCGCCGTCAATCAAGCTTGTGGTGTTTATCGTGTTTCTTGCAGCAGATCGTATGCGTCTTACGTGATTGGGACGCATGGCGGAAAAAATCTTGGCGTTAACATTGGTATTTAGAAAGGAGGGGTTGTTCTACAGTGTCATTTAAATTTTCAATCACAATTGTTTAACTTATTTCGGAAGATGATGAAGAGTAGAGATGGTACACCGTAAGGGGCGGCGATGGTACATTAGTTCATCATCGCCTCCAGATTTCAAAGAAGGACCGTGCAGGGTCCTTCTAAAAGTGCTCACGAAAGCACGGCCTCTAAACACAACTCAGAGAACTTCGTCCAAGATCCACGGTGGAGCCGACGGAAGTTGGTTTTCAACGCCGATAAGGAGCATGATCCCGATCGTGGACGAGTGAAGGCTCACCGACCGGACTCATCGCCAAGTGGTCAAGAAGACAGAGCGCCAAGTTGGCGAGGATGGCGAACAAAGCGAGATAAGGCTTTGGAGGTTCTCTTAAAACAAAGGGAAGATATAAGCAATGAGATGCTTGGTGGCATTTGAGTTAAGGGGCGAAACATCTAGCCATGTTCATTCCGGAAAGACGGAGTAGGCATAAGGAGATACCCCGGTGGAAGGGTAAGGGCCGGAACATTCTATGATGTGTCTAGGGATCGTTCGCAGATGGGAGGAGATCAAAGAGCGAGAACACCCTTTGGCCTCAAGAAGGCACCGATAGTTGTTGGATCAATGCATCGCGGCGATGATAGACGAAGAAGCGTGTCGAGAGAAATCGTGCGAAAACCCGAAGAGGAGAGTATCAAGACAACCTTTCTCATCATGAGGATGAAATTATACATCCTAAGAGATCGAAAGTCCCATGAAGGGCGGTGGGATCGGCGGAAGAGGTCGATCCATTCAAAGGCCGAACGCCGCCGGAAAAGGAGATCTCATCGCAACCGAAGGTGTTGATTTTCCGTAAAGGAGTTGAAAGAACTCCGAAAAACAGTTAATTGAGGTCCAACCAGTAAAAGACACTCCACGGAAGAAAGCGTCCCCTTTTTCCTCCGATATTCTCAAGGAGAAGGCGGATATCACCAAAAAGTTGCCTCGTATGGAGAGCTATGATGGGTCCGGAGATCCTTCGACCATAACCAAAGCGTTCGAATCGATCGATGGATTACTACGACTTCACCGATCTTTTGCCAAGTGTCACACTTTGTCACGACGCCGAGAAAAGATGCAAGATGATGGATGGGGACTTTACCATCGGATTCGATTTCCTCGTGGACCGAGCTTTGTGATACGCTCCATGCATGTTTTGGAAGCAATCAAGAAGGGAAAGCCTCTGTGCTCTTTTAGCATGTCATCCGATAGGCTCATCTAAATGAATCTTTAGCCAATATGTAAAGAGGTTTAGGGAAGCGGTTGGTCGCATCCGACCTTAATGATCTCCAAGTCATTGGGTTTGTTCCGTAATGGGCTAGATACCGTTAAGTCGGAGAAATTAGTGAAGAAGTTGATGTTTCACCATCCGAAAAGCTTTCGCGAAGCCTTTGTGGCGCAGAAGGCTATATTGTTGTAGAAGAGGCTATGAATAGTCCGAAAAATCTTTCTCTGGGCCAATTATGTGGATTCTGCCACAACGCCATACCGGAAGACCCACGTTGACAACTCTCCAAGCCGTGACCTCCATCCCACATTTCAAAATCAAATTCCCCACTAGCGCATGGAGTAGGAGAGTGGTGGGTGACTTAGACTGGCCCGGCCGATGTCATCTAATTCATTATTTCATCCGGAATGGGGCCGTGAAACGAAAAAGACGATGGCAATTGAGATCGAACCTTCACCGAGAAAGCGGCTTTCGTAACCGTTGGTGATCCTCATCAAGGGACTGGAGGAGATTGAGTTGGTCATGAAAGCCTGGACAAGACAGTGAGGATCGGTTCAGTCTGCGAAACCTCTTCTGACGAACCTTATGGAACTCTTACTGCTGCTACGCGGATATTTTTGCATGGAGCCACAAGACATGCCGAGGAGTTAAAGCCGAAAGGTTCTTGAGCATAAATTGAGATAGATCCTTCAAGAAGCCGGTTCTTCGTAAGAAAGCGATATTTATTTGTAAGACCCTCAAATTTTTTTTAAATAAAAGGAATTTCCTTTATTTATTATCTTGAAATAGTAAGGGTTGATTTGATTAATGTGGATAGTTAAGGGTTAAATACGCAAAATATTTCAAAATAAGCAAGTGGTTATAAAATATTCATTTTTTGTGAGGAGAATATTCGTTTGGTCGTGGAATATTCGTGACTTGTCGGAATATTCGTTTGGTCGTGGAATATTAAATCGGGCTGTGGGAATATTCGTATGCAACGGCCAAGACCATGTATGGGCCCCATAACGGAAAAGCGATTGGATGAGGAAACGACAAAGTTTGGGTGGTTATAAATAACTGGCAGTAGTTGTTACTGCGTTAAGACTGCTGGAATACCCGTTGGTTAAAATACGATGTCGCGCTGGTTTACATAAAGAAATATTACCAGATTGCATGTAAAGATTGTTGAATTATTGATCCTTACGTAAGATGGCACTACTCAATAATTTTCCACGATGAATTCTACTGTTCAATATTTTATTTTATTGATTCAATAATTCTTTGCGTTGATATTTTATATTATTGTTGTTCAATAATTGTCACCGCATGATTTTCCATTATCGCATCAATAATTCATATTATTTGAATAATATTATTAGATAACATTATTGGCAATGTCTAGAAAGTTACATCTAAGGAGAGGTTTGGTCACCTAATTGCGCGCAAGAAGGAGAGATCCTTATTGAAAGCCCCTCTTCCTCGGGAACACTGGTTATAATAAATGTGATTACGTAATATTATTTGTGAATAATTAATTATTGATTCATATGATAAGGAAATATTTATTTTATATGAATATAAATGATGGATTTATTTATGTGGTTATTAATGAAGGAATTAATGTTGAGGTGTTTTATCAAGATTTTATCTGGATTGGAGGTATTAAAAATTAAATCGTGGGTTTTGAGATATATTATGGGGTTATAATTTTTAATCCGACCGTTGGATTGTGGTAATTTTGGGTATGTTATACATACATAAGTTGAGTATATGTCCACAAATTTTGAACCGTTAAAATTCAATAAATGATTTGTTATGAATTTTAAGAGGTGTCTCGATTCTAAATCGTGGTTATAATTGATTTTGGTGGAAAATTCTAGAATTGAGTGGGCCCCACTTGTGGTTGGTGAAGAAATGTGCTGAATTTTATTTCAAATGTGGTGGTGGCAATAGTAGCGAGTAAAGCCATCAAGTAGCAGTCAAGTCTGCTTTTGCCAGCTAACATTTTCCTATAAATAGAGGGCTAAGTTAAATTGAAAATCACACCGAAACAAAGTTTTCTCTTTCTCTCTCTATATTATCGAGCATATTTTGTGAGTATTTAGATACTTTGAGAGTTCATTGTTCAAGATACAAGTTTCATTCAAAGATCACTTCCCGACCTTTCCTTCCGGCAAATCGATTCTTTGAGGTAAGGGATGTTATTTTCTTCTCAAATGATATTAATTCTTCAATATCATTATCTTTGAAATATTGGTTGGTACTTTTATCAAATTTGGAACTTTTTCATGTATGGGTTACTATTCATGAGTTACTATTCACGAGTTACTATTCATGAGTTACTATTCACGAGTTACTATTCACAAGTACTATTCATGAAGCGTGAAGATGTTTTTTTGTGAATTTCATCTTTGGGTGTCGGAGTTACTTATTCACGATATCAAGACTATTCATGTATCAAGACTTTATTCACGAATCACGGCTATTCACCTAAAAATGAAAATTTTTCTTTTAGCTCTAAAATATCTATTCCGGATACTAGCTTTGATTGTATCCATGTTTTGATCATTCTTGAATTTTACACCACTATGATTATTTTTGAGGTATTATTGGACATGGATAAAACCAAGTATGAATCCTTAATCCTTAATCCTTGTCATTTTGTTTCACCGGATTCGCTCTTTAAAAATATTTTTCATCATCCTCGCCTTTAAATGATGATATTATTGAATATCTTTGGCTGGTAGTCTGCAAAGATGAATGATTTCGAAGAATATCTTTGGTCTTTAGTGCAAAGATGAATGTGTTGAGATGAACATACGCACCGATTGATGAATATCTTTGGCTGTAGTGCAAAGATGAATATTTGATTCGAGATGAATATTGATTGATGTTACGAGGATAAAATATTGATGATGGATCGTTAAATTCATAGATTATAGTAGATTTCATTCTCTACGTAACTTCTTATGAATTATTATTTTCACCATGAATATTGATCCGAAACTTGTTGTCTATTGTATTCTATCGATTTTTCCTCGTTGGAGACTAACGATAATTTGTTGTATATTATCTTAGTCATAACATTCTTCTACCGGGCTAGTTGAGCTCACCCTTTTCCTTGTTGTTCCATTTTTCTTCTCGTGAGAGGCGAGAATGTGGCGAGTACTAGTCTGGTATTATGGAATGAAGGTTCTAGAGAGTTGTTTAGTAGTCCTCACCATTATTGTAAAATAATGTATCAATAAATGTGATGAGGATTTATTTGAGTATAAATATTGCTCTGTAAGATAATATTTGTATTTAAACTCACGCTTTTATTGTTGTGATAATAAAGTTGTAGTTGTTTCGTACCGTGTATTTGGCGACTTTCGAGAATGGGTTGGGTGGAATGGACCTATTTTGGGTCGCCACACGCTTGGTATCGAGCTTAGGATATGATCTCTGGCGGAGATCTGGGGAATAGAACTAGGGAGGGAGACGAGTAAATCCTTTCACTAGTGTGTCCTACCTAAGCTTATTTGTTAGTTGGTCAAGATATAGGGATATTATGTGATTGATTTCCTTAATTAACCCTTGTTTTATGACGAGAATCGAGAATGTCATTTGAGAATATTAATAGTGGTGTAAATGAGACCGTGGAGATGCCTATACTTAACAACGAGGAGAACGTGCAACAAAGCCGTGCAATGTACCTCCATGTGAATAACACCACTGAAAGCGGATGATGAACGAGGGGATGTTTAGAAGCTTTTGCAGTTCATGCAAAATCGACGAGGAGACTCGTGTTCAAAATACGAGGAGGAGATGATAGCAATTCACGTGGTCACAACCAAGCAGCTTCAAAGAGTCGGGACCACCGAATTTTGGGGAAAGCCAGATCCGATCATGGCGGAAACATGGGTCAAGCAAATTACCAAGATATTCGATGTCTTGATGTACGGAGGAATGAAAAGTTCCATTCGCTACTTTTATGTTCCGTGGTGAAAGCAGACATGGTGGGAATCAGAAGCGTACCCATCCAAATTTCACTCAAAGATGTCATGGGAGACGTTTGTAAAGCAGCTCAATGACAAGTACTTCCACTCGAAAGTATTCACATAATGAAGGAAGTGGAGTTTATTAGACCGGAAGCGATTAATAATACCAGATCCCAAAGACGAGGCGAAGTTCGCGGAGTTATCCAGTTTCAGACCTCATTTGGTGGAGAATGAGGCGATTATACGCGGATGTTTACGAGAGGTTTGAAACCCGGCGATACGCCAAGATCCCATTTCTCATAAATTTTCTCTATTCGGATGTTGTAAATGTGGCTCGATTGTTAGAAATGAGATAACGAAAGACGTTCAACCGAGGGACCATAACCGTGGATCATACCAAAGATAGCGATCCATCGTAATAATGATAACCAAAGGGTGAGAAGAAGAATACGGACAAAGCGGTAACCACTACGGTGGTAATCGTGGCCATGAAAATAGAAGAAGCGAGTTGGGAGGAGATTTTAAAAAGAGGAGATTCAACAACGACTCACGTGAAGACGTCGCCGCCAAAGGGCAACCGGTTCCAAGGAGGAGAAAGACCATCTACCATTGTCAGTATGTTACAAATGCGGAAAGAGGGACATATCGTACCCAAACCGCCCACAACAGCTTTAAGGTATGCTATAATTGTGGAAAAGAAGGACATATCGCTCGAGATTGTGACGATATCGAAACCTAGTGCAATGGGCGGTGACTCAAAAGGATGTCCCGTGAAAAGTCAAAGTCAACGATTCTGGAAGAGCGTTTGTCGTGACTCCATTAAAATACGAGGAACCCGAACGGTTAAGACGGTTGTTATTAATTATAAATTCTTGCGATGTTTATACCTTTACTAGATAATCTGGGTTCTACCCATTCTTTTATCTCTTTGCTTCATACCAACGTTTGAACTTGACTACGGAGAAATTAGACTTTGACCTATTTATGGAGAATCCAGATTAGAGAAACTTTCATTACATCTCGTTGTTTAGAAATCTTGTTTGATTCAGTTGGCACTATCACATTACTACGTTAACCTTATTTCTATAGAGATATTTGCTTTTGATGTGATTTTAAGGTTAACTACTCATCATGCCAAAATTGATTGTTTTCGTAAGGTTGTTAGTTTTCATATTCCTAAGCAACTCCGTTATTCAATTCAAGAATCAAACCATTGTAATCAAACATTTTCATATCAAGCCATGAAGTCATTCGCTTATTACGGATGTCAAGTTTTCTTAGTCCATGTTATGGATTTGAATAAAGACACGCCGATTTGAATAATATTCTTGTTGTTATTGATTTTCCCGACGTATTTTCCGGAGAATTTCTTGGCTTACTCCCAAAGCCTCGATATTAAATTTTGTATCGAATTTGAACCCAATTACAAAACTCATTTCTAAAATCTCATATCGAATGGCTCTTATTGAACTTCGTGAGTTAAAAATTCAACTATAGAATTTGGTACCGAGCCTTTTATCTTGTGACTTCCTTTCAGGAATTCACCGGGCCGCACTCTCCGTAGGGGACGCCATATTCGTGCGATAGTAAAATCGATAGGTGTCATTGTGACGTCTTATCCAAGATTGGGATATGAGTCACAATTGAGAGCAAACCTAAGTCAAGAATCGAAATACGTAGCTTTCAAGCTTAGTTGGTTATTATCGGAGATTCGTGGAAGGATTTTCTTGAATCGCTATTCCGTTAACTTAATCGACTCGAAAAGATACAAAATTCAGATGGAGCGAGGAATGCGAGAAGATTTTCCAAGAGCTCAAGAGGCGACTCATTTCGCACATATTCTAACCATGCCATCCTCGAAAAGCGACGTGGTAGGTGACGTGTTGAGTAGAAGATCGTATACAAGTCACGAAAAGATATTATCAAAGACTAATTTCAGATAATTTACAAATAATAGAGATAGAGATGAAAACTCTAGGTACCCACGTGATGATATACTGAGTATAATCGACTTTAATCGATAAAGTTAAAGTCGCTTCTCGCTACACAATCGGAGTCGATGAATTTGAAGAAGGAGGTGCAAGAGTTGTTATTTTAAAAGCGAGAATCGGTGAGGTGAGGAAAGCTCAAACCTTCGATTTATCGATCCATTTGAAATTCTCAATCGAATAGGAACCGTGGCCTATAGACTCGTTTTACCACCAAGTATGACGCGTGTTCATAACGCTTTTCACGTATCGATGTTACGTAAATATGTGGACTCGACCAAACACGCTCATCGAGTTAGAACCCATTTGAGATAGCCAAGACTTAACGTACGAGGAGGTACTGTCAAGATTTTATAGAGGAAAGAACACGACCCATGTATCGAGGTTATACCATAAGTTAAAGTTTTGTGGAGAAAACCATGCTATTGAGGAAATGACACGGGAGTTGGAAACGAAAATGAAAGCGTAGGTATCTTTACCTTTTCAAACACTGTGTATCGTGACGTCAATTTCGAGACGAAATTTCATAAGGAGGGGAGGTTGTAAGACCACGAAATTTTTTTAAATAAAAGGAATTTCCTTTATTTATTATCTTGAAATAGTAAGGGTTGATTTGATTAATGTGGATAGTTAAGGTTAAATACGCAAATATTTCAAAATAAGCAAGTGGTTATAAAATATTCATTTTGCTCGGGGAATATTCGTTTGGTCGTGGAATATTCGTGCTGCTTTGAGAATATTCGTTTGGTCGTGGAATATTCGTGCATCGTCTGGGAATATTCGCAATGACGTGCCAGCAAATGTGTGCGGGCCCCATAACGAAAGCGATTGGATGAGGAAAACGACAAAAGTTTGGGTGGTTATAAATAACGGCGTAGTTGTTCTGAATTAAGTAAGATCGTTGGAATACCCGGTGGTTAAAATACAATGAATACGCCGGTTCGCACAAAGAAGCACACTTGTATTACACAAAGATTGTTGAATTATCGATCCTTACGTAAGATGGCACTACTCAATAATTTTCACGAGAATTCTTTGCTCAATATTTTATTTTATTGATTCAATAATTGTCAAGCGTTGATATTTTATATTATCATTGTTCAATAATTGTCATCACGCACAAGATTTCCCATTATCGATCAATAATTCATATTATTTGAATAATATTATTAGATAACATTATTGGCAATGTCTAGAAAGTTACGTCTAAGGAGAGGTTTGGTCACCTAATTGCGCCGCCAAGAAGGAGAGATCCTTATTGGAAAGCCCCTCTTCCGGGAATGACTTTGTCATAAAAATGTGATTCTCAATATTATTTGTGAATAATTAATTATTGATTCATATGATAAGGAAATATTTATTTTATATGAATATAAATGATGGATTTATTTATGTGGTTATTAATGAAGGAATTAATGTTGAGGTGTTTTATCAAGATTTTATCTGGATTGGAGGTATTAAAAAATTAAATCGTGGGTTTTGAGATATATTATGGGGTTATAATTTTTAATCCCATAGTTGGATTGTGGTAATTTTTGGGTATGTTATACATACATAAGTTGAGTATATGTCCACAAATTTTGAACCGTTAAAAATTCACGAATGATTTGTTATGAATTTTAAGAGGTGTCCGATTCTAAATCGGGGTTATAATTGATTTTGGTGGAAAATTCTAGAATTGAGTGGGCCCCACTTGTGGTTGGTGAAGAAATGTGCTGAATTTTATTTCAAATGTGGTGGTGGCAATAGTAGCGGTAAAGCCATCAAGTAACGGTCAAGTCCGCTTGGTACGGCTAACATTTTCCTATAAATGAGGGCTAAGTTAGAATTGAAAATCACACCGTAAACAAAGTTTTCTCTTCTCTCTATATTATTGAGCGTATTTTGTGAGTATTTAGATACTTTGAGAGTTCATTGCTCAAAGATAAGTTTCATTCAAATCACTTCCGACCTTTCCTTCCAAGATCTTGATTCTTTGAGGTAAGGGATGTTATTTTCTTCTCAAATGATATTAATTCTTCAATATCATTATGCTAAAATATTGGTTGGTACTTTTTATCAAATTTGGAACTTTTTCATGCTTGGGTTTACTATTCATGAGTTACTTATTCACGAAGTTACTATTCATGAGTTACTATTCACGAGTTACTATTCACAAGTACTATTCATGAAGCGTGAAGATGTTTTTTGTGGAATTTCTATCTTTGGGTGTCTGAGTTACTATTCACGTATCTGACTATTCATGTATACCTTATTCATTTAATACTTTATTCACCAAAAATGAAAATTTTTCTTTTCGTCTAAAATATCTATTCGGATACTAGCTTTGATTGTATCCATGTTTTGATCATTCTTGAATTTTACACCACTATGATTATTTTTGAGGTATTATTGACATGGATAAAACCAAGTATGAATCCTTAATCCTTAATCCTTGTCATTTTGTTTCAATCGGATTCGTTCTTTAAAAATATTTTTCATCATCCTCGCCTTAAATGATGATATTATTGAATATCTTTGGCACATAGTGTCAAAGATGAATGATTTCTGAAGAATATCTTTGGCCTTTAGTGCAAAGATGAACAGGTGTTGAGATGAACATGACCGATTGATGAATATCTTTGGCCTGTAGTGCAAAGATGAATATTTGATTTGAGATGAATATCGATTGATGTTACAGTGGATAAAATATTGATGATGGACCGTTAAATTCATAGATTATAGTAGATTTCATTCTCTACGTAACTCTTCTATGAATTATTATTTCATTGCGAATATTGATCCGAAACTTGTTGTACATCAGTATTCTATCGATTTTTCCTCGCTTGGAGACTAACGATAATTTGTTGATATTATCTTAGTCATAACATTCTTTATCGGGCTAGTTGAGCTCACCCTTTTCCTTGTTGTTCCATTTTTCTTCTCGTGAGGCGAGAATGTAAAGTAGTACTAGTGGAATTATGGAATGAAGGTTCTAGAGAGAGTTGTTTAGTAGTCCTCACCATTATTGTAAAATAATGTATCAATAAATGTGATGAGGATTTATTTGAGTATAAATATTGTCTGAAGATAATATTTGTATTTAAACTCACGCTTTATTGTTGTGATAATAAAGTTGTAGTTGTTTCGCATACCATGTATTTGGCGACTCGAGAATGGGTTGGGTGGAATGGACCTATTTTGGGGTCGTCACATTTGCTCCAGAGCGGCAGAAGATCATCGATGAAAAGGTTGCATAAACTGCTAAATCTAACGACTTCATCTACTTAGATTGATTACCCGAATGGATAACAAATGTGGTGTTGGTGCGTAGCGAGAATGGAAAATGGCGTGTTTCAGCATCGACTACACCGATCTTAATAAAGCTTGTCCGGAAGGACTTTATGTAGATGACATGATCGTGAAGAGTATGCAGATTCGTAAGCATTTGACGACACGGAGGAATGCTTTCAGATCGCTCGTTATCGCTAATTGAGACTCAATCCGCCCAAATGTACTTTCTACTCGGTGCAGAGAAAGTTTCGGGTTATTTGGTCACCGTAGGGCATCGAGGCCAATCCAAGAAGATCCAGCCATTCTTGACATGAAGACTCTCGGTCATTCAAGGACGCCCAGTCGTCAACCGTAGGATTCATGGCTGAGGAGGTTCATCGCCAAATCATGGAGAGATGCCTTCCTTTCTTTGACACATCAAGGGACCAGAAGAATGCGAAGACGCTCCAGTGGACTTCAGAGTGTGAAGACGCCTTCCAAGGCATAAAGACATATCCGCTTTCAGGCTCCTTTATTAGTAAAGCCCGCCCCAAAGAGACCTTATATTTGTACCTTGCAGCAAGTTCCTTGGCGCTTGGAGCAGCGGTTGGTTCGAGAGATCGGTGAGGAAGCGAAGATCCGGCCTATTATATCGCCCACGTCCCACGAGATGTCAAACTCGTATCCGAATATTGAGAAATTTGCCTTTGCTTTAATAATTGCCGGTAAAAGCTTCTGCAATATTTTCAAGGTCGACTCTGTCGCCTACACGGATCACCATCAAGAAGGTGATGGGCAAGCCAGAGGTCTCGTGCGCATTAGCAAAGCATGGACTATGGAGTTATCCCAATTTTTTATCGAGTATCATCCCCGAACTGCCATCAAAGGCCAAGCCCTGGCTGATTTTATGGTGGAATGTTCATTCACCGGGCGCTAGCTTGAGTCGCTGTAAGTCAATCGCTCGACGGGCAATCTTGCCGTTCTTCAAATAGGTCGAAGGCTTGGACGTCAGATGCCGATGGATCCTCTACGATGACTGTAAGTGGAGCAGGAATTATTTTAATAAGTCCGGAGGGATTCAAGGTCCAACAGCCATCAGGTTCGGGTTTAAAGCAACGAACAATGAAGCCGAAGTCTGGCGGTAGATAAGTGTGTCCGATTGGCAAAAGAGTCTCGAGGTCCAACAGTTGATTATTTATAGTGATTCTCAATTGGTCGTTAAACAGTTGTCGGAGATTATGAAGCTCGTGGGATCCGGATGATCAAATATCCGCTAATTAAGAAACCAACTTCAATATTTTGCTTCAGATGAGTTTCAGAGCATAGAGCGTAATGACAATTCTATTGCCGATGCATTGTCGGTTCGGCCACTACTGATGCGTATGTTTTCCACGGATCGCAGTATATTTGGAAGTTTTGCGTACGCCCAAGTGTTCAAAGACGAAGCGGTGATGTATATCGAAATGATCTAACTGCTGGATGACCCCTACATCGAGTATTCGGGCGATGGCGTCCTTCCTTCTGGATCGATGATCTTGTAAAGAAGATTAAGTACAAGAGTGCCAATTTTAGTCTTATTGATGGGGATCTCTATCGATTGGCATTTTCCTCACCATTGTTGAAATGTTTGGTTCCGGCCGAGAGGGCCGAGTATGCTCTTCTGGAGGTTCATGAAGGTATTTATGGTGATCATATGGTCGCCAAGTCTTTGGATTATAAAGTACTTGACAAGGATACTATCGGCCTACAATTTTCAAAGAAGCTATAGAATACGTCAAGAAATGTGAAAAATGTCAGCTCAATAGTCCGATCCCACATCAGCCACCGGAAGAGCTATACTCGATTTTATCTCATATACCCTTCGCTGTCTGTGGGTGGATATATTGGGACAAGCTTACCTAAAGCTAAAGGTCGTCATTAAATATAGTTCTTATTGATTATATGACTATGTGGGTGGAGGCAAAACCACTTCGGTCAATAACGGAACAGGAGTGCCTAAAGTTTATAAAGGAGTCTGTGGTGTTTCGCTTCGAGATCCCTAAGGTGTTGATATCGGACAACGGACGCCAGTTCGTGGGTTCAAAATTTGAAGAATTTTTAAATGATTTGGGGATTCAACACAAGAAGACTTCTGTGGCTCATCCACAAATGAATGGGCAAGTCGAGGTGACCAACAGATTGTTGAATGGAATCAAGCGCAGACTAGATGAAGCTAAGGGGAGATGGCCAGAAGAATTGCTGAGCGTGCTGTGGGCATACCGAACTACACCGAGGACTACCACGGGGGATTCACCCTTTCGATTGGCCTATGGTACTGATGCCTTAGTCCCAGTCGAAATCAGATCTCCAAGTCTTCGGGTAAGTCAATTCAAAGAAATCTACAATGACGAAGGACTGAAAGCTAACTTGGACTTCTTAGAAGAGGTCGAGAGAGAAGCTTTGCTCAAATTGGTCGCTTATCGTCAAGGGTGGCTAAACATTACAACAAAGGGGTCAAACTTCAGAGATTCAAGTAGGTGACTTCGCCCTGAGAAGCCAAAAGCCTCTACGCCTCAAAACACAGGAAAGCTAATGCCAAACCTGGAAGGTTCAGATGAAGTAATCAAGTACCAAAGCCGTGTACTTATCGATTAAAGACACTAGATGGTTCCGAGATCAAGAATACTTGGCATCTTTGTGTGCTTCAAAATATTTTCAATAAAGATTAAGTCAATTTACCTAAGTCCGTATACGATTGTTCATTATTAATAAGAAGTCACTTTTTCATAATTGATCCCGGTCTTATTTGTCTCCGAGGTCACTATGGTGTAAGGAGGTATGGTAGGACTCACCGGCCATTCGATGGTAGCCCAAGGTCCTTATGATCCTATATTGATCTTATCGTGGTGATAAGTCAATGGTCACTATTGATCCCGGTCCTATTTGTCTAAGGTCACTATGGTGTAAGGAGGTATGGTAGGACTCACCGCCATTCGATGGTAGCCCAAGGTCCTTATGATCCTATATTGATCTTATCGAGTGGTAAGTCAATGGTCATTATTGATCCTTATATTTTGATCCTCATCTTGGTCCTTATATATTTGTTCTACCCGGCGGTAAAGCAAGATTTCGATGGTGCAAGGAGGATCGACTAAGTTCACCTCACATACGACCGATCTCATACTTCAGATTGATGAGCGATATTACTTTATTTTGTTTAAATGTTGAGTTCGGGCCATTTAATTCGCTTAAGATTGAATCGCTTTGGAAAATTCACTTTACTTCATTTCATAAATTAACTGTTATCTGCCATATCTGATTCACTAGTCGGGATTAGCTTATTAATACTGAATTATTGACAAGAAATTAATCAAAATAGAAGTCATGATCAAGACAGTTAAAGATTCATTCATTCATATTAATAATAAACCAAATTCCATAATTACGTAAATTTTAAGTAGTTAAATTTTTTACATAAAATAAAAACAGATTTAACATTCAGTCCCACCTTCATCATCTGAGTTGAAAGCAATGTCGGGTCCAACCGAAGCAATTGATAGCTTCTCTTTTCCCTCGTTCCCTTTAATCTTCGCACCCTCCGAGTATACCTTTAAGATTTGACATTAAGTTCGTCCAAATTCGTAGATCCGCTGAATTTGCTCCGGATCTCGCTCGGTGAGAGAGGGCCCCATCCTTCAAGATCCTTTATTTTGTGGCGGCTTGTGACGCTTGGCCTTATGCCTTCGTGCTTCGTCTTGAGCCTTCGTCTCAAATTCACCAAGTTGTATTATTGAAGCTTGGTTTGGTCAAGAAAACTCCTCATTTTTGCCTTTCGAGGAGTAAGTTTTCTTCAACCAAACCAAAGATTCATGTCGACCAAAGTTTGTTGGGTTGGCTTTGACGCATGACCAACCCATCCTCGTGGCCCTCTTTAACTCATCATCGATGTCTTCAAATCCATCCTAGCCTGATCTAATTACGCTTGAAGACCGTTGATGGTATGAAAAGTATCTTCACGAATCGCCTCTCTCTCTGGCCCGAGGTTGATTTCAACATGTTTATCTCTTGTCTCATGAAATCTTCCTCGGCCTTCCATTTATGTGTCTCTTGACGCAATCGTCAAGACAAAGATTAGCCTCGCATATTTTCAAAATATTCAAGTCAAACGTCCAAATATTCAAAGAAGAACAGAGATATAGAGGAGAAAGAGATTGTTATTTACCTTGGCCAAATAGCTCATCCCCTCATCGAGCATATTTCCGCTCAGATGATCATCGAACCGGGTGGTCGCCGTTGTTCCGAACGAAAGCTCCGAAGAGGTCGAAGGGGAAATTGGCATTGAACCTGGGCCACAAGGTCGGAGATCCCACAACTTCGGCATGGTAGCCCTGTCCTGAGGGACCGGGTCGTTCGGGGGAAAGTCTTGGCCTTTCGGGAGAGAGAGTGGGCTGTTCAGGAGGGGTGGGGTCCGCGTGTATGTTTTTAATTGTAGGAGATTTATTTGGGGTGGGTCCTTTAGGTGTTGAGGCAGAAGCAGAACTCGGATGGCTATCGAGTGCGCTTCTCTTCCGGATAAGCGTTGAAATCCTTCGCCCTGGTCACCGCTTCGATAATCTGTATTTCTGCAGGCACGAAGGGTGGGATAATCAAGACCGAGGCACCCCGAGTTCTTCTAGTAGTTAGAGGGGTTATTTTGTTTTTAATTTTTTGGTTCGAAGTACATTTCTTCGATCAGGACGATCAAGTAAACCGCCTTGTCGAGGAATAGGTCTGGGGGTTGGCTCCATTTCTGGTGTGGATTCGGAAGGGGTGACAAGAGGTGCTAACCTGGGTTTTCTGGTGGCTCTCCTCTTCTGGCGAGGATGAAGGGTCTCTTCTGGTACAAGAACCTCTTCGGCCTCTGCTTCTTCTGTTTGAAATTCATCCGTATGAATTTCTCGGGTTTGATTCGACTTGGGGTGGCTTCGCATGGTATATTCTCAGCGGCTTAAGACTTCCTTTACAAAAAATCTTCGAACTCCTTTATTTTTAAGGAGCTCGGTCTGATCAGAGATACTGCATAAATCAAGCAATCCTATGTTAAATTACACATCATAAAATATTTTCAAAAATTTATATATATGAAATGAGTTGGTACTTACACTTATGGTCATATAACAATGTCTGCTTCGAGAGGAGTCCATATTTCCACTCTTCCTTAGGGAAGTTGTCGAATAGTTCCATCATTTCCACTTCCCGTTCTTCAAAAATGTCTTCGAAGTCAGCAGAGATCTTTTCGTCAGTTTCCCAGTTCGGTAAAGAAGAAATCTCGGGACCTTTGACGAAGAACCATTTCTCGTGCCATTCCCTATTGCTCGAAGGAGTGTTCACCAAAGGAACGCTCATCGAACTTTTCTCCGCACTTCGGAGAATGTTGCTAAGGGCCTTGAACCCTTCTCCCCGGATTGTACTATTTTATAGACAAAGAAGAAGAAGTCGAGGAGGGCTCGACGCCCAACTCACGGCGTAAGGCCACGAAGGCCGAATGTGAATGTAGGAGTTTGGCACCAACCGTGAGAACCCCACACCTGTGAACCCCAAAGTAGGGTCACTATAAAAAATGTGTAGGGAAAAACGAACCCCTTCTCCAACAAAGTCACAGGACGGCCATCCAACCTTCAAAGCCGCTATACATATTTTCACCAGACTTGGGTACCACGATCGCATGGGTATCCTAATATGGAACCTAGATCGAACCTCTTTAGTTCAAATTCGATCCACGATAGAAGGAGTGTTGGCACGCGAGAAGCGATCCGCACTCTCGTAGTATTCGGAGGGGTTTTGGAGTTTTCGATTGGGATTCACGCCAGGGTTCCTTCCACGAGGGTTGGGGTTCAGGAACCACTGTGATTGGTGTTACTAGTATTTGGGGAACTTTGTTCGAGAGTTGTGGGAAGCCATTTGTGACGATTTGCGAGAGAAAGATCGTAAAGTTTGTAAAGCGCTTTCGAATTTCAAATGAACAATAAAAGCCACCAAATTTGGTAAAGTTATCCTTTATATCTTGTGATTACACTTGTTCAAGGCTGGTACATTAAATGTTAGTAATAATTTGGAATTTGAATGGGAAGCGTTCGGTCTCGGGTCCAGATATTTAATATATAGGGCCTTTCTGATTTGGGCCTTTAATCTCCTTTCATCTCATTTCGTGAGCAATAACCGCACATTCCAATTACTTATTATTGATTTTCAAAGAAAATATCATAGATTATTTATAGTTTTCTATTAAACATTCTGCTCAACAAAAACTAGGGGCAATGTTGGGTCCCGATATTTTCTCTCATTAATGTAGGGTAGATTGGGCTTACTCTTTTAATTAATCTATTGGGCCTTTATTATTGAACCATGAAAGTCTTTGAGCCTTATATCCTATTATTTTCATTTTGACTTATAAAGTCCGGCCTAGGTCCGATGGGTCGATCCTTTGGACATTTTAATATCTATTATTTTGACTGCATGATGAAAAAGCATGACGGTTGACTAGAACCTGCCATGCATTAATGTGGATGGGATTATAACCACTGCGCGGTGGAAACAAAGGACCAAAAAGCAATGGATAAACTACATGCAATCGGTAGAAACTCATCGATCAAGGGGTGTGTCGTGTAATAGTGGGTGGCATCAGTAATCCGGAAAAGAGAGTATAGCTTAGCGAAGGAAGTCATCACGAAGAGGTACGTTCTCGACACTTCTTCATTCATAATCAGATATACACTCAAGAATTATTATTATCTCTCTCTCTCAATACACTAGGCATTACGGCCTCCATTTTGTTAACCTGGTGAACACGTTTACTGACTCTCACGCCTGAGCTATCCCCCGACGGAACCGCCGTCAAGCTTGTGGTGTTTATCGTGTTTACTATGCAGGATCAGGGCGTCTTACGTGATTGGGACGTGGCAGAAGATCTTGGCGTTAACATAAACCAATAAAATATGATCCCTGGTTTAGGACTACTCCAATAAGTCCAAGAAGAAAGAATTGCATAATAAAAGATCCATTCCATGTGGGTCTATCTTTTTTTTCTAGGAAATATGCAAATGGGGAAAGTAGAAGTAAGCCAATAGTGGTTCTGTAAATAAGGAAAACAAGCTTGCTTATGCCAACATTTAGTGCGACTCTGAGGGTGATGTGATTTCCTGTATAACCAATTTGAAATATAACCATAGCCAAATAGACACAAATATTATACATGTTTCCTAAAGATAACACTTGGAAAAAAAAACCAAAATTATCTCAGAATCGTTGTCCAAAAAAAAAATCTTGGCCATTTCTCGTGTTTCAATTAAGCATTTCAAGATCATGTTTAAACATATACGTAACCATCACCTAATGTTTCAGAGTCCAAATTTATTCATTTTATTGATCATCCATCTCATTATCATGTATGATATAATCATGAATGCAGTAACCATCTTAATATATTCACTTATAGGAGTGTAATTAATTATTATCTAAATTAATTTTAGTGGCCGTAAGGATTCAATATCTATATATATCATATATATGATTTGGAAAGAATTAATCAAAATTGAATATGGATGCAGTTAATGCAGTCACTTCACATGGGCATACCAACTAAAGTACTCATCAACAGTTTAACTAACAAAACAATTCGCTTTTGTATAAAGCCCTTATTTAGAGTCCAAACAAACTAATCACATACGGAACATGTTTATCATTTTAGGGAACACTAACAAATTCACAATCTTGGATAGCAGGCCTTTTATTAAAAAATTTCAGTAACCTCACCAAGTGATTGTATACTCAAGTCAGAGAAACACTAATTGAAACAGCACATGGCTACATGTCGACTAGTGAGGAAAACATTGTACACAAATCATTCTATCGAGGACATATAATGCTTCTCATGGAATAGGTGTTTCAAGATGTAAACAGAGATAAAAATGTAATAAACATATTTTCCTCAAGTGCTAGAGAGAGATCAAGATTTTAAAAGCTTTGCTCATATTTTTATGTATCATACATCTAGAAAGCAACAATATCTTTCACATAACCTGAGTTATCCATCACCACTTAGGATCTCCCAAATGTATAACCGTGGACCTGCCTTTCCTGGTAGCAACCTCTACACTACCTTAAGTATTCTCATCGCTCAAATCATTTAAAAAAAAATATGAAATTTTAGTAAGTTGTTCTACAAAGCCCATAAGTAACAAGTCTAGAGATCGACATATTCAATGAATAGTTTAAATGGGAAATATAGTGTGTTTCATCTAAAATTCAATCCCAGAAACTTAATAGATTATATTTGACTAAAGTGATTCCAACTCTCCAAGCATGGATAACAAATGTGGTGTTGGTGCAGAAGCAGAATGGAAAATGGCGTGTTTGCATCGACTACACCGATCTTAATAAAGCTTGTCCGAAGGACTTTTATGTAGATGACATGATCGTGAAGAGTATGCAGATTCAGAAGCATTTGGACGACCTGGAGGAATGCTTTCGGATCGCTCATTATCGTCAATCGAGACTCAATCCCACCAATGTACTTTCGGCTTCGGTGCAGAAAGTTTCGGGTTATTTGGTCACCGGAGGGGCATCGAGGCCAATCCGGAGAAGATCCGTGCCATTCTTGACATGAAGACTCTCGGTCGTTCAAGGACGCCCAGTCGTCGGACCGGTAGGATCGCGGCTTTGAGGAGGTTCATCGCCAAATCATGCGGAGAGATGCCTTCCTTTCTTTGACACATCAAGGGACCAAGAATGCGAAGACGCTCCAGTGGACTTCTGGAGTGTGAAGACGCCTTCCAAGGCATAAAGACATATCCGCTTCTGCTCCTTTATTGGTAAAGCTCACCCCAAAGAGACCTTATATTTGTACCTTGCAGCAAGTTCCTCGGCAATTTGGAGCAAAGTTGGTTCGAGAGATCGCCGGGAAGCGAAAGATCCGGCCTATTATGTCGCCCACGCCCCACGAGATGTCAAACCCCTGATCCGAATATTGAGAAATTTGCCTTTGCTTTAATAATTGCCGGTGAAAGCTTCGCAATATTTTCAAGGTCGACTCGGTCGCCTACACGGATCGCCCATTGAAGAAGGTGATGGGCAAGCCGTGAGGTCTCGAGCGGACTAAAGCAGCATGGACTATGGAGTTATCCCAATTTTTATCGAGTATCATCCCCGAATCGCCATCAAAGGCCAAGCCTCGGCTGATTTTATGGTGGAATGTTCATTCACCGGCGGATCGCGAGTTGCTGTGGTTTAATCGTCGATCGAGCGGGCAAATGCCGTTTTTTCAATGGTCGTCAAGGCTTGACGTCAGATGCCGATGGATCCTCTACGATGACCGTAAGTGGAGCAGAATTATTTTAATAAGTCCGAGGATTCAAGGTCCAACATGCCATCGAATTCGGGTTTAAAGCAACGAACAATGAAGTTTGAAAGTACGGCGGTATTAAGCGGTGTCCGATTGGCAAAAGAGTCTCGAGGTCCAACAATTGATTATTTATAGTGATTCTCAATTGGTCGTTAAACAAATGTAGAGATTATGAAGCTCGTGGGATCCTAATGATCAAATATCCGGCGGAATTAAGAAACCAACTTCAATATTTTGCTTCAGATGAGTTTCAGAAAGATAGAGCGTAATGACAATTCTATTGCCGATGCATTGTCGAAGCTGGCCACTACAGATGCAGATGTTTTCCACGGATCGGTATATTTGGAAGTTTTGCAGCAGCCAAGTGTTCAGCACGAAGCGGTGATGTATATCGAGCGATCTAACTGTTGGATGACCCCCTACATCGAGTATTTGGCAGATGGCGTCCTTCCTTCGGATCAGATGCTGGCAAAGAAGATTAAGTACAAGAGTGCCAATTTTAGTCTTATTGATGGGGATCTCTATCGATTGGCATTTTCCTCACCATTGTTGAAATGTTTGGTTCCGTCTTCGAGGTCGAGAGTATGCTCTTCTGGAGGTTCACGGAGGTATTTATGGTGATCATATGGTCGCCAAGTCTTTGGATTATAAAGTACTTGACAAGGATACTATCGGCCTACAATTTTCAAAGAAGCTACTGAGATCACGCCAAGAAATGTGAAAATGTCACCAATAGTCCGATCTCATTATCGCCCACCCAAGAGCTATACTCGATTTTATCTCATATACCCTTCACACGTCTGGGGTGGATATATTGGGACCAAGTTACCTAAAACTAAAGGTCGTGTCACCTTCATTATAGTTGCTTATTGATTATATGACTAAGTGGGTGGAGGCAAAACCACTTGATCAATAACGAACAGAGTGCCTAAAGTTTATAAAGGAGTCTGTGGTGTTTCGCTTCGAGATCCCTAAGGTGTTGATATCGGACAACGGACGCCAGTTCGTGGGTTCAAAATTTGAAGAATTTTTAAATGATTTGGGGATTCAACACAAGAAGACTTCTGTGGCTCATCCACAGTCGAATGGGCAAGTCGAGGTGACCAACAGGACGCTGTTGAATGGAATCAAGCGCAGACTAGATGAAGCTAAGGGGAGATGGCCAGAAGAATTGCTGAAAGGTCTTGTGGGTATACACCGAACTACACCGAGGACTACCACGGGATTCACCCTTTCGATTGGCTTATATGTATCGATGCCTTAGTCCCAATCGAAATCGATCTCAAGTCTTCGTGCAAGTCAATTCAAAGAAATCTACAACGATTTAAGGACCGAAAGCTAACTTGGACTTGCTAGAAGAGGTCAGAGAGGAAGCTTTGCTCAAATTGGCTGCTTATCAGCGAAGGGTGGCTAAACATTACAACAAAGGGGTCAAACTTCGTAGATTCGAAGTAGGTGACTTCGTCCTTAGAGAAGCCAAAGCCTCTACGCCTCAAAACACAGGAAAGCTAATGCCAAACTGGGAAGGCCCGTATGAAGTAATCGAAGTACCAAAGCCAGGTACTTATCGATTAAAGACACTAGATGGTTCCGAGATCAAGAATACTTGGCATGCTGGCAGGCTTCGAAAATATTTTCAATAAAGATTAAGTCAATTTACCGGAAGTCTGTACACGATTGTTCATTATTAATAAGAAGTCACTTTTTCATAATTGATCCTGGTCTTATTTGTCCTGAGGTCACTATGGTGTAAGGAGGTATGGTAGGACTCGCTGGCCATTCGATGGTAGCCCAAGGTCCTTATGATCCTATATTGATCTTATCAGGGTGATAAGTCAATGGTCACTATTGATCCTGGTCCTATTTGTCCTAAGGTCACTATGGTGTAAGGAGGTATGGTAGGACTAGCTGGCCATTCGATGGTAGCCCAAGGTCCTTATGATCCTATATTGATCTTATCAGGGTGGTAAGTCAATGGTCATTATTGATCCTTATATTTTGATCCTCAGATCTTGGTCCTTATATATTTGTTCTACCCTCAAGGGTAAAGCAAGATTTCGATGGTGCAAGGAGGATCGACTAAGTTCACCTCACACACGATCTCATCATACTTGGTATTGATGAGCGTATATTACTTTATTTTGTTTAAATGTTGAGTTCGAGTTCATTTAATTCGGTTAAGATTGAATCTGGTCGAAAATTCACTTTACTTCATTTCATAAATTAACTGTTATCTGCCATATCCGATTCACTAGTCGGGATTAGCTTATTAATACTGAATTATTGACAAGAAATTAATCAAAATAGAAGTCATGATCAAGATAGTTAAAGATTCATTCATTCATATTAATAATAAACCAGTCCCATAATTACAGAAATTTTTAAGTAGTTAAATTTTTTACATAAAATAAAAAGCAGACGCAACATTCAGTCCCCCACCTTCATCATCTGGAGTTGAGCAATGTTTGGGTCCAACCGAAAGCAAATTGATAGCTTCTCTTTTCCTCGTTCCCTGATCTTCGTACCCTCCGAGTATACCTTTAAGATTTCGGCATTAAGTTCGTCCGAATTCCTATAGTCTGCCTGAATTTGCTCCCGGATCTCGTCAGTCAGGAGAGGGCCCCATCCTTCAAGATCCTTTATTTTGTGGCGAAGCTTGTGACGCTTGGCCTTATGCCTTCGTGCTTAAATGCTTGAGCCTTCGTCTCGACCTCACCAAGTTGTATTACCAAGCTTCGGTTGGCTGAAGAAAACTCCTCATTTTTTGCCTTCAGGAGTAAGTTTTCTTCAACCAAACCAAAGATTCATGTCGATCCAAAGTTTGTTGGTCGGCTTTGACGCAATGACCAACCCATCCCTCGTGGCCCTTAACTCGTCATCAGATGTCTTCAAATCCATCCTAGCCTGATCTAATTCTGTTTGAAGACCGTTGATGGTATGAAAAGTATCTTCACGACCGTCTCTCTCTCGGTCCAAGGTTGATTTCAACATGTTTATCTCTTGTCTCATGAAATCTTCCTCGGCCTCTCCATTTATGTGTCTCGGACCTTGATCGTCTCAAGACAACGACGTTAACCTGCATATTTTAAAATATTCAAGTCAAACGTCCAAATATTCAAAGAAGAAATGAGATATAGAGGAGAAAGAGATTGTTATTTACCTTGGCGAATAGCTCATCCCTCATCGAGCATATATTTCCGTCAGATGATCACCGAACCGGTGGTCGCCGTTGTTCCGAACGAAAGTTCAAGAGGTCAAGGGAAATTGGCATTGAACACAGGGCCACAAGGTCGGAGATCCCACACCTGCAGACATAGTAGCCTGGCCCCGAGGGACCGGGTCGTTCGGGGAAAGTCTTGGCCTTTCGGGAGAGAGAGGTAATGCATGTGGGAGGGTGGGGTCCGCGTGTATGTTTTTAATTGTAGGAGATTTATTTGGGGTGGGTCCTTTAGGTGTTGAAAGCGTAAGCGAACCTCGGATGGCTATCGAGTCGTTTCCTCTTCCCGGATAAATTGAAATCCTTCGTCCTGGTCACCGTCTTCGTCAATCTGTATTTCTACAGGGGGCACGAAGGGTGGGATGACCGAAGACTGAGGCACCCTGAGTTCTTCGGTAGTTAGAGGGGTTATTTTTGTTTTTAATTTTTTGGTTCGAAGTACATTTCTTCGATCAGGACGATCAAGTAAACCGCCTTGTCGAGGAATAGGTCTGGGGGTTGGCTCCATTTCTGGTGTGGATTCGGAAGGGGTGACAAGAGGTGCTGACCTGGGTTTTCTGGTGGCTCTCCTCTTCTGGCGAGGATGAAGGGTCTCTTCTGGTACAAGAACCTCTTGACCTCTCTTTTCTTCTTTGAAATTCATCCAGTATGAATTTAAGGGGTTGATTCGACTTGGAGTGGCTTCATTGGTATATTCTCAACGACTTAAAGACTTCCTGATTAAAAAATCTTCAACTCCTTTATTTTTAAGGAGCTCTCGATTCGATCGTAGATAATTATAAATCAAGCAATCCTATGTTAAATTACACATCATAAAATATTTTCAAAAATTTATATATATGAAATGAGTTGGTACTTACACTTATGGTCATATAACAATGTCTGCTTCGAGAGGAGTCCATATTTCCACTCTTCCTTAGGGAAGTTGTCGAATAGTTCCATCATTTCCACTTCCCGTTCTTCAAAAATGTCTTCGAAGTCAGCAGAGATCTTTTCGTCAGTTTCCCAGTTCGGTAAAGAAGAAATCTCGGGACCTTTGACGAAGAACCATTTCTCGTGCCATTCCCTATTGCTCGAAGGAGTGTTCACCAGTGAACGTCTATCGAACTTTTCTCCAGACTTCGGAGAATGCTTGCTAAGGGCCTTGAACCCCTTCTCCCTGGATTGTACTATTTTATAGACAGTGAAGAAGAAGTCAAGGGAGGGCTCGACGCCCAACTCATGGCGTAAGGCCACGGCGGCGAAATGTGAATGTAGGAGTTTGGCACCAACCGTGAGAACCCCACACCCAGAACCCCAAAGAGGGTCACTATAAAAATGTGTAGGGAAAATGAACCCCTTCTCCAACAAAGTCACGAGGACGGTACCGTCCCAACCTTCAAAGTAGTTGGTACATATTTTCACCGGACTTGGGTACCACGATCGCATGGGTATCCTAATATGGAACCGAGATCGAACCCTCTTTAGTTCAACCTCGGTCCACGATAGAAGGAGTGTTGGCGTGCGAGAAGCGATCCGTACTCTGTAGTATTCGTGAGGGGTTTTGGAGTTTTCGGCTGGGATTCACGCCAGGGTTCCTTCCATGAGGGTTGGGGTTTGGTGGAACCACCGTGATTGGTGTTACTAAGTATTGGGGAACTTTGTTCGAGTTGTGGGAAGCCATTTGTGACGATTTGCGAGAAAGATCGAGAAAGTTTAGAAAGCGCTCAATTTCAAATGAGCAGTAAAATCTGTCAAATTTGGTAAAGTTATCCTTTATATCTTTGCCATTTTACGGTGTTCAAGGTGGTACATTAAATGTTAGTAATAATTTGGAATTTGAATGGGAAGCGTTCGGTCCTCAAGGTCCGTATATTTAATATATAGGGCCTTTTCGATTTGGGCCTTTAATCTCCTTTCATCTCATTTCGTGAGCAATAACCGGGTACATTCCAATTACTTCTTATTATTGATTTTCAAGAAAATATCATAGATTATTTATAGTTTTCTATTAAACATTCTGTTTAACAAAAAACTAGGGGGCAATGTTGGGTCCTGATATTTTCTCTCATTGGGCCGGGTAGATTGGGCTTACTCTTTTAATTAATCTATTGGGCCTTTATTATTGAACCATGAAAGTCTTTGAGCCCAGTTATCCTATTATTTTCATTTTGACTTATAAAGTCCGGGTCGGTCCAGTGGGTCGATCCTTTGGACATTTTAATATCTATTATTTTGACCTGCAATGATGAAAAAGCATGACGGTTGACTAGAGAACCTGCCATGCATTAATGTGGATGGGATTATAACCGGCCGGCGGTGGAAACAGTGACCAAAAAGCAGTGGATAAACTACATGCAGTCGGTAGAACCCATCAGATCAAGGGGGTGTGTCAGGTAATAGTGGGTGGCACTGTAATCCAGGAAAAGAGAGTATAGCTTAGCAAGGAAGTCATCACGAAGAGGTACGTTCTCATACACTTCTTCATTTATAATCAGATATACACTCAAGAATTATTATTATCTCTCTCTCAATACACTAGTATTACTGCCTCCATTTTGTTAACTTTGGTGAACACGTTCTTGACTCTCACGCTTTGAGCTATCCCCTGACGAATCGCCGTCAAGCTTGTGGTGTTTATCGTGTTTTCTTGTGCTGCGGGATCGAGGCGTCTTACGTGATTGGGGCGTGGCGTAAGATCTTGGCGTTAACATAAACCAATAAAATATGATCCCTGGTTTAGGACTACTCCAATAAGTCCAAGAAGAAAGAATTGCATAATAAAAGATCCATTCCATGTGGGTCTATCTTTTTTTTCTAGGAAATATGCAAATGGGGAAAGTAGAAGTAAGCCAATAGTGGTTCTGTAAATAAGGAAAACAAGCTTGCTTATGCCAACATTTAGTGCGACTCTGAGGGTGATGTGATTTCCTGTATAACCAATTTGAAATATAACCATAGCCAAATAGACACAAATATTATACATGTTTCCTAAAGATAACACTTGGAAAAAAAAAACCAAAATTATCTGCAACTGTTTGTCCAAAAAAAAAATCTTGGCCATTTCTCAGGTTTCAATTAAGCATTTCAAGATCATGTTTAAACATATACGTAACCATCACCTAACAGCCTAGAGTCCAGCTTTATTCATTTTATTGATCATCCATCTCATTATCATGTATGATATAATCATGAATGCAGTAACCATCTTAATATATTCACTTATAGGAGTGTAATTAATTATTATCTAAATTAATTTTAGTGGCCGTAAGGATTCAATATCTATATATATCATATATATGATTTGGAAAGAATTAATCAAAATTGAATATGGATGCAGTTAATGCAGTCACTTCACATGGGCATACCAACTAAAGTACTCATCAACAGTTTAACTAACAAAACAATTCGCTTTTGTATAAAGCCCTTATTTAGAGTCCAAACAAACTAATCACATACTTTTAACATGTTTATCATTTTAGGGAACACTAACAAATTCACAATCTTGGATAGCAGGCCTTTTATTAAAAAATTTCAGTAACCTCACCAAGTGATTGTATACTCAAGTCAGAGAAACACTAATTGAAACAGCACATGGCTACATGTCGACTAGTGAGGAAAACATTGTACACAAATCATTCTATCGAGGACATATAATGCTTCTCATGGAATAGGTGTTTCAAGATAGAACAGGAGATAAAAATGTAATAAACATATTTTCCTCAAGTGCGAGAGGAGATCAAGATTATAAAAGCTTTGCTCATATTTTTATGTATCATACATCTAGAGCAACAATATCTTTCACATAACCTGAGTTATCCATCACCACTTAGGATCTCCCAAATGTATAACCGTGGACCTGCCTTTCCTGGTAGCAACCTCTACACTACCTTAAGTATTCTCATCGCTCAAATCATTTAAAAAAAAATATGAAATTTTAGTAAGTTGTTCTACAAAGCCCATAAGTAACAAGTCTAGAGATCGACATATTCAATGAATAGTTTAAATGGGAAATATAGTGTGTTTCATCTAAAATTCAATCCCAGAAACTTAATAGATTATATTTGACTAAAGTGATTCCAACTCTCCAAGCATGGATAACAAATGTGGTGTTGGTGCAGAAGCAGAATGGAAAATGGCGTGTTTGCATCGACTACACCGATCTTAATAAAGCTTGTCCGAAGGACTTTTATGTAGATGACATGATCGTGAAGAGTATGCAGATTCAGAAGCATTTGGACGACCTGGAGGAATGCTTTCAGACTGTTCGTTATCGTCAATTGAGACTCAATCCGGCCAAATGTACTTTCGGCCTCGGTGCAGGAAAGTTTCTGGGTTATTTGGTCAGTCAGAGGGGCATCGAGGCCAATCCGGAGAAGATCCAGGCCATTCTTGACATGAAGACTCCTCAGTCATTCAAGGACGTCCAGCGTCTGACTGGTAGGATTGCGGCTTTGAGGAGGTTCATCGCCAAATCTGCGGAGAGATGCCTTCCTTTCTTTGACACATTGAAGGGACCGAAGAATGCGAAGACGTTCCAGTGGACTTCGGAGTGTGAAGACGCCTTCCAAGGCATAAAGACATATCTGTCTTCTGCTCCTTTATTGGTAAAGCTCGCCCCCAGTAGAGACCTTATATTTGTACCTTGCAAAGTTTCCTTGGCGATTGGAGCGATGTTGGTTCGAGATCGATGGGAAGCAAAGATCCGGCCTATTATGTCGACCCGTCGCCCCACGAGATGTCAAACCCGTAGATCCGAATATTGAGAAATTTGCCTTTGCTTTAATAATTGCCGTAGAAAGCTTCGCAATATTTTTTCAAGGTCGACTCTGATAGCCTACACGGATCGACCATTGAAGAAGGTGATGGGCAAGCCGAGGGTCTCGAAGCGGACTAGCGGCATGGACTATGGAGTTATCCCAATTTTTTATCGAGTATCATCCCCGAATCGCCATCAAAGGCCAAGCCACGGGCGATTTTATGGTGGAATGTTCATTCACCGGGCGAATCTTGAGTTGCTGTAAGTCTGAATCGTCGATCGGGCGATTCTTGCTTTCTTGGCCAGGTCAAGGCTTTGGGTCAGATGCCGATGGATCCTCTACGATGACCGTAAGTGGGCAGAATTATTTTAATAAGTCCGGAGGATTCAAGTCCAACAGCCATCGAGTTCGGGTTTAAAGCAACGAACAATGAAGCTGAGTACGAAGCGGTATTAGCAGGTGTCCGATTGGCAAAGAGTCTCGAGGTCCAACAGTTGATTATTTATAGTGATTCTCAATTGGTCGTTAAACAAATTGTTTGAGATTATGAAGCTCGTGGGATCCGGATGATCAAATATCTGGCGGAATTAAGAAACCAACTTCAATATTTTGCTTCATTATGAGTTTCGAGCATAGGCGTAATGACAATTCTATTGCTGATGCATTGTCAAGTCGGCCACTACATGATCTGATGTTTTCACGGATCGGTATATTTGGAAGTTTTGCAGCAGCCAAGTGTTCAGCACGAAGCGGTGATGTATATCGAGCGATCTAACTGTTGGATGACCCCCTACATCGAGTATTTGGCGGATGGCGTCCTTCCTTCCCGGATCGATGTTGTGAAGAAGATTAAGTACAAGAGTGCCAATTTTAGTCTTATTGATGGGGATCTCTATCGATTGGCATTTTCCTCACCATTGTTGAAATGTTTGGTTCCGGCTCGAGGTAGTAGTATGCTCTTCGGAGGTTCACGAAGGTATTTGCGGTGATCATATGGTCGCCAAGTCTTTGGATTATAAAGTACTTGACAAGGATACTATTGGCCTACAATTTTCAAAGAAGCTACTGAATCGTCAAGAAATGTGAAAATGTCACTTCGATAGTCCGATCCCATTATCGCCCATAGGAAGAGCTATACTCGATTTTATCTCATATACCCTTCATTTGTCTGGGGGTGGATATATTGGGACCGTTACCTAAAACTAAAGGTCGTCGACTTAAATGCATAAATTCTTTATTGATTATATGACTAAGTGGGTGGAGGCAAAACCACTTGGCCAATAACGAACAGAGTGCCTAAAGTTTATAAAGGAGTCTGTGGTGTTTCGCTTCGAGATCCCTAAGGTGTTGATATCGGACAACGGACGCCAGTTCGTGGGTTCAAAATTTGAAGAATTTTTAAATGATTTGGGGATTCAACACAAGAAGACTTCTGTGGCTCATCCACAGTCGAATGGGCAAGTCGAGGTGACCAACAGAATGACGTTGAATGGAATCAAGCTTGAGACTAGATGAAGCTAAGGGAGATGGCGGAAGAATTCTTTGAGCGTCTTTGTGGGTATACCGAACTACACCGAGGACTACCACGGGGGATTCACCCTTTCGATTGGCCTATGGTACTGATGCCTTAGTCCCAGTCGAAATCAGATCTCCAAGTCTTCGGGTAAGTCAATTCAAAGAAATCTACAATGACGAAGGACTGAAAGCTAACTTGGACTTGCTAGAAGAGGTCAGAGAGGAAGCTTTGCTCAAATTGGCTGCTTATCAGCGAAGGGTGGCTAAACATTACAACAAAGGGGTCAAACTTCGTAGATTCGAAGTAGGTGACTTCGTCCTTAGAGAAGCCGAAGCCTCTACGCCTCAAAACACAGGAAAGCTAATGCCAAACCCAGGAAGGCTCAGATGATGAAATAATCAAGTACCAAAGCCAGGTACTTATCGATTAAAGACACTAGATGGTTCCGAGATCAAGAATACTTGGCATCTTGGGCGGGCTTCAAAATATTTTCAATAAAGATTAAGTCGATTTTACCTAAGTCTGCATACGATTGTTCATTATTAATAAGAAGTCACTTTTTCATAATTGATCCTGGTCTTATTTGTCCTGAGGTCACTATGGTGTAAGGAGGTATGGTAGGACTCGCTGGCCATTCGATGGTAGCCCAAGGTCCTTATGATCCTATATTGATCTTATCAGGGTGATAAGTCAATGGTCACTATTGATCCTGGTCCTATTTGTCCTAAGGTCACTATGGTGTAAGGAGGTATGGTAGGACTAGCTGGCCATTCGATGGTAGCCCAAGGTCCTTATGATCCTATATTGATCTTATCAGAGTGGTAAGTCAATGGTCATTATTGATCCTTATATTTTGATCCTTGTATCTTGGTCCTTATATATTTGTTCTACCCCGAAAGGTAAGCAAGATTTCGATGGTGCAAGGAGGATCGACTAAGTTCACCTCACACATGACTGATCTCATACTTCGGTATTGATGAGCGTATATTACTTTATTTTGTTTAAATGTTGAGTTCAGTTCATTTAATTCAGTTAAGATTGAATCCTGTTCGGAAAATTCACTTTACTTCATTTCATAAATTAACTGTTATCTGCCATATCTGATTCACTAGTCGGGATTAGCTTATTAATACTGAATTATTGACAAGAAATTAATCAAAATAGAAGTCATGATCAAGACAGTTAAAGATTCATTCATTCATATTAATAATAAACCAGTCCCATAATTACAGAAATTTTTAAGTAGTTAAATTTTTTACATAAAATAAAAACAGGACGAACATTCAGGTCCCACCTTCATCATCGGAGTTGAGCAATGTCGGGTCCAACCGAGCAGCCGATAGCTTCTCTTTTCCTCGTTCCCGGCAATCTTCGTACCCCTCCGAGTATACCTTTAAGATTTCGGCATTAAGTTCGTCCGAATTCCTGTAGTCTGCCTGAATTTGCTCCCGGATCTCGTCAGTCAGGAGAGGGCCCCATCCTTCAAGATCCTTTATTTTGTGGCGAAGCTTGTGACGTTTGGCCTTATGCCTTCGTGCTTCGTCTTGAGCCTTCGTCTCAAATCACCAAGTTGTATTACATTGAAGCGGTTGGTGAAGAAAACTCCTCATTTTTGCCTTCAGAGTAAGTTTTCTTCAACCAAACCAAAGATTCATGTCGACCAAAGTTTGTTGGGCGGCTTGGACGCACCAACCCATCCTCGTGGGTTCTTAACTCGTCATCGATGTCTTCAAATCCATCCTAGCCTGATCTAATTCTGTTTGAAGACCGTTGATGGTATGAAAAGTATCTTCACGACCGTCTCTCTCTCGGTCCAAGGTTGATTTCAACATGTTTATCTCTTGTCTCATGAAATCTTCCTCGGCCTCTCCATTTATGTGTCTCGGACGCAATCGTTCGAAGACAGCATTAGCCTGCATATTTTCAAAATATTCAAGTCAAACGTCCAAATATTCAAAGAAGAACAGAGATATAGAGGAGAAAGAGATTGTTATTTACCTTGGCCAAATAGCTCATCCCCTCATCGAGCATATTTCCATCTGTATGATCACTGAACCGGTGGTCGTCAGTGTTCCGAACGAAAGCTCCGAAGAGGTCGAAGGGGAAATTGGCATTGAACCTGGGCCACAAGGTCGGAGATCCCACAACTTCGGCATGGTAGCCCTGTCCTGAGGGACCGGGTCGTTCGGGGGAAAGTCTTGGCCTTTCGGGAGAGAGAGTGGGCTGTTCAAGAGGGGTGGGGTCCGCGTGTATGTTTTTAATTGTAGGAGATTTATTTGGGGTGGGTCCTTTAGGTGTTGAGGCAGAAGCAGAACTCGGATGGCTATCAGGAGTGCGTTTCCTCTTCCTGGATAGCGTTGAAATCCTTCGCCCCAGGTCACCGTCTTCGTCGATCTGTATTTCTGCTGGGGGGCACGGTGGGGGATAATAATCAAGACCGAGGCACCCCGAGTTCTTCGGTGGTTAGAGGGTTATTTTTGTTTTAATTTTTGGTTCGAAGTACATTTCTTCGATCGGGGACGATCAAGTAAACCGCTTGTCGAGGAATAGGTCTGCAGGGTTGGCTCCATTTCACGGTGTGGATTCGGAAGGGGTGTGAAGAGGTCTTGACTGGGTTTCCTGGTGGCTCTCTCTCTTCAAGCGAGGATGAAGGGTCTTTCGTACAAGAACCTCTTGACCTCTGCTTCTTCTTTTGAATTCATCCGTATGAATTTACGGGTTTGATTCGACTTGGGGTGGCTTCATTGGTATATTCTCAACGACTTAAAGACTTCCGGACAAAAAAATCTTCAACTCCTTTATTTTTAAGGAGCTCGATTCGATCGAGATCTTTGCATAAATCAAGCAATCCTATGTTAAATTACACATCATAAAATATTTTCAAAAATTTATATATATGAAATGAGTTGGTACTTACACTTATGGTCATATAACAATGTCTGCTTCGAGAGGAGTCCATATTTCCACTCTTCCTTAGGGAAGTTGTCGAATAGTTCCATCATTTCCACTTCCGCTCTTCGAAATGTCTTGAAGTCGTGAGAGATCTTTTCGTCGGGCTTTCCCAGTTCAGAGAAAGAAGAAATCTCGGGACCTTTGACGAAGAACCATTTCTCGTGCCATTCCCTATTGCTCGAAGGAGTGTTCACCAGTGAACGTCTATCGAACTTTTCTCCAGACTTCGGAGAATGCTTGCTAAGGGCCTTGAACCCCTTCTCCCTGGATTGTACTATTTTATAGACAGTGAAGAAGAAGTCGAGGAGGCTCGGCTTGAACTCATGGCGTAAGGCCACGAAGGCCAGAATGTGAATGTAGGAGTTTGGCACCAACTGTGAGAACCCCACACCCAGGAACCCCAGTAGGGTCACTATAAAAATGTGTAGGGGAAAACGAACCCCCTTCTCCAACAAAGTCACAGGGACGGCCGTCCAACCTTCAGGCCGTTGGTACATATTTTCACCAGACTTGGGTACCCTGATCGCATGGGTATCCGGAATATGGAACCGAGATCGAACCCTCTTTAGTTCAGCCTCAGTCACGATAGAAGGAGTGTTGGCATGCGAGAAGCGATCCGTACTCCTGTAGTATTCGGAGGGGTTTTGGAGTTTTCGACTTGATTCACGCCAGGGTTCCTTCACGAGGGTTGGGGTTTGGTGGAACCACCGTGATTGGTGTTACTAGTATTGGGGAACTTTGTTCGAGTTGTGGGAAGCCATTTGTGACGATTTGCGAGAAAAGATCGAGAAAAGTTTAGAAAGGCGCTCGAATTTCAAATGAACAGTAAAATCATCAATTTGGTAAAGTTATCCTTTTATCTTGTGATTTACTACGGTGTTGAAGGTCGGTACATTAAATGTTAGTAATAATTTGGAATTTGAATGGGAAGCGTTCGGTCTCGGGTCCAGATATTTAATATATAGGGCCTTTCTGATTTGGGCCTTTAATCTCCTTTCATCTCATTTCGTGAGCAATAACCGGGTACATTCCAATTACTTCTTATTATTGATTTTCAGTAAAATATCATAGACTATTTATAGTTTTCTATTAAACATTCTGTTCAACAAAAAACTAGGGGGCAATGTTGGGTCCTGATATTTTCTCTCATTGGGCCGGGTAGATTGGGCTTACTCTTTTAATTAATCTATTGGGCCTTTATTATTGAACCATGAAAGTCTTTGAGCCCGGTTATCCTATTATTTTCATTTTGACTTATAAAGTCCGGGTCGGTCCAGTGGGTCGATCCTTTGGACATTTTAATATCTATTATTTTGACTGCAATGATGAAAAAGGCATGCGGGTTGACTAGAGAACCGCCATGAATTAATGTGGATGGGATTATAACCGGCCGGCGGTGGAAACAGTGACCAAAAAGCAATGGATAAACTACATGCAGTCGGTAGAACTCATCAGATCAAGGGTGTGTGTCAGGTAATAGTGGGTGGCACTGTAATCCAGGAAAAGAGAGTATAGCTTAGCAAGGAAGTCATCACGAAGAGGTACGTTCTCAGACACTTCTTCATTCATAATCAGATATACACTCAAGAATTATTATTATCTCTCTCTCTCAATACACTAGGCATTACGGCCTCCATTTTGTTAACCTGGTGAACACGTTTACTGACTCTCACGCCTGAGCTATCCCCCGACGGAACCGCCGTCAAGCTTGTGGTGTTTATCGTGTTTACTGTGCAGGATCAGGGCGTCTTACGTGATTGGGACGTGGCAGAAGATCTTGGCGTTAACATAAACCAATAAAATATGATCCCTGGTTTAGGACTACTCCAATAAGTCCAAGAAGAAAGAATTGCATAATAAAAGATCCATTCCATGTGGGTCTATCTTTTTTTTCTAGGAAATATGCAAATGGGGAAAGTAGAAGTAAGCCAATAGTGGTTCTGTAAATAAGGAAAACAAGCTTGCTTATACCATTTATTTAGTGCGACTCGAGGGTGATGTGATTTCCTGTATAACCAATTTGAAATATAACCATAGCCAAATAGACACAAATATTATACATGTTTCCTAAAGATAACACTTGGAAAAAAAAAACCAAAATTATCTGCAACTGTTTGTCCAAAAAAAAAATCTTGGCCATTTCTCAGGTTTCAATTAAGCATTTCAAGATCATGTTTAAACATATACGTAACCATCACCTAACATCCTAGAGTCCAGCTTTATTCATTTTATTGATCATCCATCTCATTATCATGTATGATATAATCATGAATGCAGTAACCATCTTAATATATTCACTTATAGGAGTGTAATTAATTATTATCTAAATTAATTTTAGTGGCCGTAAGGATTCAATATCTATATATATCATATATATGATTTGGAAAGAATTAATCAAAATTGAATATGGATGCAGTTAATGCAATCACTTCTTCACAATGGCATACCAACTAAAGTACTCATCAACAGCTTTAACTAACAAAACAATTGGCTTTTTATATAAAGCCCTTATTTAGAGTCCAAACAAACTAATCACATACTTTTAACATGTTTATCATTTTAGGGAACACTAACAAATTCACAATCTTGGATAAGCAGGGCCTTTTATTAAAAATTTGATAACCTCACCAAGTGATTGTATACTCAAGTCGAGAAACACTAATTGAAAACAAAGACAATGGCTACATATCGACTAGTGAGGAAAACATTGTACACAAATCATTCTATCGAGGACATATAATGCTTCTCATGGAATAGGTGTTTCAAGATGTAAACAGAGATAAAATGTAATAAACATATTTTCCTCAAGTGCGAGAGGAGATCAAGATTTTAAAAGCTTTGCTCATATTTTTATGTATCATACATCTAGAGCAACAATATCTTTCACATAACCTGAGTTATCCATCACCACTTAGGATCTCCCAAATGTATAACCGTGGACCTGCCTTTCCTGGTAGCAACCTCTACACTACCTTAAGTATTCTCATCGCTCAAATCATTTAAAAAAAAATATGAAATTTTAGTAAGTTGTTCTACAAAGCCCATAAGTAACAAGTCTAGAGATCGACATATTCAATGAATAGTTTAAATGGGAAATATAGTGTGTTTCATCTAAAATTCAATCCCAGAAACTTAATAGATTATATTTGACTAAAGTGATTCCAACTCTCCAAGCATTCTCTGTCATACAATTAAAATTATACATTGACTCTTTTCTCTAAGCTCTGAAAAGGGGCGATAAGTTTCTTAAATTTTTCAACAAGGAATCTGAAGCCTTTAACATTTTCCACTTGTCGTATCTTAACGCCAGATTCTTTTACCTCTTGAATCCAAAAATTTCGTTTCTTGGATACTATGATGTCTTTTCCCTAATCTTAATATTAATCACCTCGTGTCCGAATTTAAGTTTAATCCTTATGCTTGTATCAAAAGTTTATACACAACAACAATTTGCCAAGAAACTGAAGGAATTCAAACAACTTAATGCATAATAATAACTACGCATTTAGAGTCTTATCTTTATTATCCAAGATAAAACTGAAGTGAAATTCGGCGACCACCACTATTAGTTTAATGTTACGCCAGAGAGGAAAGGGATCGATATGCAAAGTGCACACCTACCAAAGATGCATCACAAAGTATCACACAATAAGTTCTCTCATAATCAAGAGATTGGCGAAGAGCTTATAATGTTTGGTAGCTTAATATTAAATAGATGCATTCACACCATGCATTAGGCTACAACAACCTTGTAATATATTGACTATACATTAATTCCGATAGAGAATCTTGTTAATAGATCGAATCACTTTTTAAATTGTTAGAAAATATAGCAATTAACAAGACGAATAATATAAATAAATTGGAACAACTTAGCTGAAAACCGAGGCGTAGCGTAGTTACTGTCCTAAAAAGTGATTTCGCCCCCACTGATAATAATCATGGTACAAATGGGTCACATCGTGGCCACTCTCCATGATTCAATCTATGAAATCTCCGATCGTGTGTACTCACGGAAGGAGGCTTTGGACTTTCTCATGTGGATTGCCCAATTAACAGTATAAGAGTTGAATATATCGAGAAGAATAGGATACACAGAGATAATATGAAGAAGAAGAATAAAGTAGTTACTTGTGTATATCTTTTTCTCATGAAAGTAAACTCTCATTTTTCTAAAAAACAATCACCCTTATAAAGAACGTTTAAATAACGTTGGAGATTTTAATAGTTTTTAATGAAACGCTTGGGAGTTACAATAAGATATAAATAAGGTTTATGTTGGAATTGAAACGGGGTTCTGAAAAGCATAAAAATTTGGGGTATTAACTCTAAACGGGGGTTACAGAAATTTTGGAGAATAACCAACGGCCTTTTGTTACAAGGTACCGATACGGGTCAGTTGGTGTTGCCCACAATGGTAATTTGGTGAATTATCAGGCTCTTAGAGCTAACCTTGAAGATAATGGTTCAATTTTTACTACTAGCTCTGATACTGAGGTGGTTTTGCATCTTATTGCTATTTCTAAAGCAAGACCCTTTTTTCTAAGAATTGTTGAGGCTTGTGGGAAGCTGGAGGGAGCTTATTCTATGGTGTTTTTAACCGAAGAGAAATTGGTTGCGGTTCGGGATCCTTTCGGGTTTCGCCCATTGGTGATGGGAAGGAGGAGCAATGGGGCGGTTGTCTTTGCTTCTGAAACCTGTGCGTTGGACTTGATTGAGGCTACTTATGAGAGAGAAGTTAATCCTGGTGAGGTAATTGTGGTGGATAAGACTGGTGTTCAATCATCACTTTGTTTATTGACACATGTAGTACCTAAAGCTTGCATCTTTGAGCATATTTATTTTGCTATGCCTAATTCAATTGTTTTTGGGAGGTCTGTTTATGATTCTCGCCATAAATTTGGGGAAATACTTGCCACTGAGGCGCCGGTTGAATGCGATGTTGTGATTGCTGTGCCGGATTCTGGGGTTGTGGCTGCACTTGGTTATGCTGCAAAAGCAGGGGTGCCATTTCAACAAGGGTTGATTAGGTCACATTATGTTGGGAGGACTTTCATTGAGCCCTCGCAGAAGATCAGAGATTTTGGGGTTAAGCTTAAGTTGTCACCCGTGCGGGCGGTTTTAGAAGGGAAAAGGTTTGTCGTGGTGGATGATTCAATTGTGAGGGGGACAACTTCTTCAAAAATTGTTAGGTTGTTAAAGGAAGCAGGGGCTAAAGAAGTTCACATGAGGATTGCAAGCCCGCCTGTTATTGGATCTTGTTATTATGGAGTGGACACACCTAGTGCGGAGGAGTTGATATCAAATAGGATGAGTTTGGAGGAAATTAGGGATTTTATTGGTTCAGATTCACTTGCTTTTCTACCCATTGAGAGCATGAAAAGATTCTTGGGAAGTGATTCCCCAAATTTCTGCTATGCTTGCTTTTCTGGGAAGTACCCTGTGCTGCCTACTGGGAAAGTGAAACGGGTTGGAGATTTCTTGGACGATGGGTTGAGTGGAAGTATGGAATCCATTGATGAGGGATGGATTCAAGGAAGTAAGAATGAGTTTGGGAAGAGTATAAACCTAATTAAAGAGGAAGATGAAGTTGCTGCATAGGTGCTAGATATAATGGTCATGATGCTGCCAGTTGTTGGCTTAATTCTTTCTGGGTGATGAGTAAAACTGAACTTAAGGTTTCTTATGTGGGAATTGGGATGGGGTGAGTCAGAATGATTTAAACTAATATTTTTTGCTCAGTCAATTTTGATCTCACTTGTCCCTTGCATATTGTAATCTGGAATTCAGTTTATGATGTTAAAGATAATTGGTTATGAACTTGATAATGATGCCTGGTATGTATCATATGGAATTCATTCTCATGTGTTGTGTGTATGCGTGTGTTTTAATCTAGTGATGATATATTAGCGTTGGAAGGTTGTGAATTGAAATGTCGACCCTAATTTATTTAATGTCCAGAAACATTCACAGTTGTGATGGTTTTGTTTGTTAAGTGGTACTCCTGTTTTAGAGTTACGCACAAGTATTAATGAAATAATTGTAAAACATTAAATACTATATTTTAATTTTTTGCTTGTTCAAGAGGCAGATATGGCATGGCATCAACAGACGACGATATGAATGTTAGTAACTTAGTAGTGAGGCTGGTTGCTTTATAGAGTATCAAGTTTGAAGAGATGACGAGAAGAGGAATGCTAGGGTGAGAGCAAGGACTATTATATCAATCCTTCCGGATGGGATTATAATATTAAAATATTATATTATATTTAATAAATTATTGTTCTATCAATTATTCTTCCACACTCTTATTTAAATATATTAAAAATTATAATCCATCAAAATCAAATTTCTTTATAGTCTTTCGGAAAAATCTCTCAACTATATTTAGTCTAATTGATGAAGAGTGAGCATGAGTCCGGCCAACCAACATACTTCATTTTAACTTTATTCGTTGTCTTGGGTTAACTTGTCTAGGTGCCTGGTGGTTAAGGCCGTAGAATGAGCAAATAGTTCGGGTTCGATTCGTACTCGTTCGACAAAAAGTTCGATTCGAACTCGACTTAAAATATAAATGAGTCAGATATGAACACATTTTAAAGTTCGATAAATTACTCGAACCTACTCGAATTATAATTTTCTATTGATATCCGGATCATATTCGTTGAAAAAGTCCAAACCTTCTTGGAATCGTCTAATCATTCGATGGAAATAAATAAGCTCTGCAAATATTATTTTATACTCAATAAATTTTGTGTACCAAATCTGAGCAGCTCAATACTCGGATCGATTCGGTTCGTTTACACCCTGTAGTATTTTTCTAGTTTTTGTATCCCCGTCACAAAAACAAGATATTTTTTTAGGAAATATAATTTGTTCATTTACATTTTTAAAAAAACTTTTACTTTGAGGCAGATAATGCTTGATTAGAATAAGAATTTACCCAAAACTGCCCTTGACCGACCACTGGAAATGGTTAGTATGAAATTTATTTTGGGATAAATTGATCAATTGACCAATAAAATCTTGATACGCATCAGACGATGTTGTATGTGTATCGATATTCCCACCAAAAAAAAAAAATATTAATGGTCCCCACCACTGGGGGTAGTAGTGGGTGTTGGGAGGGGGAGGGGGAGGGGGAGGGGGGCGAGCATCATTTCCCATATAAAGCACAAAAGATAATTTGACATTTCAGGTTAACAAACGAAGAAAAATAATTAAAGAATTAAACAAAATCAAACTTATTTTATATATTTAAAAATATATAATTTCACACCAACAATATCAATCTTAAAATCTTTAATTCACCAACACTTGAGTTATATCCGAAATAATATGTATTAATATAATCATTTGGTTACTTATGGGCTAATTTTTGGAAGAACAGAAGCAATTGAAGATTAGAGGCAGGAATATTAACTTGCTCAAATAAATAAGGACAAACTGAGAGAAAGTCTGAGATTAACCCCCCTCCAATATCTTAACAAAACATGTCCAATTACCATAAATCCAATATAATTTAATAGGGCATAAATAAATTCTATAAATCTTAAGGCTTGTGTATGACTTAAATTTGGATGAACATGCGACACAGCTGCGACTGCAGATACCACACCTTAATGTGTCCTGTTGTAGATGCAAAAGCAAAACTAATGAATGAATACAATGCTTAAATACCAAGAACCCGGACTAGAGAGAATAGATATTAAAGGTATCAAAAGCTCCCCCAAAACCTATTATTAGCTCGATTCATGCTTTGTGTTTGTGCTGCCATTCTGTTGTGATTGAGATTGCTGCTGCTTCTGCTGTTGCAAATGATGCATGTTGAGTTGATTAGGTGGTGGTTGTTGCTGTTGCTGCTGCTGGTGCAACTGGAACATCTGGGAGTTGAGGGAAAGCTGCTGAAATTTAGCTGACTCTCCACTCAGATCCGAAGTGGCAATCTTCAAGCGTTGAACCTCCGCACTTAAAGCCTCATTTAGAGCTGTAACAACAATCAAAAGCATGCATTATTGCTTACAACCCAGATACATAGCCTTTAGGTATGGAGTGCCAATATAGATTTTTGTAACATGTTAATTACATGTTCTGTCACGCCAAATTTTGAAATAGATAAACATTCATTCAAGTAGATGCCTAACAATAATTTGGAAACATATTAGTGCATAAACAATAAAAAATCGTCACTAGAGCCCAAAACTCCAAAATAAAGATCTACCATTGGTCATTATACTTGACACACAAGTGTGAGTTTTATACAGTGTACCAAAATCACTATAAAAATGGTTACAATTGAGATATGGGTAGCAAAAGTTCATTAATGACTTCCTACATGTAAAGGACGTAGTAGTATGTGCAAGTATCAGAGACATGTTTAGTGGCAGGTAGAGCTAGGAAAGCACTTCTATTATACACCTAAATTCAGTGACAACTTCTGCACAGCCCCAAGTTGGTTGGCATGTTACAGAAGGTAATAAATCCATTCCACTAATAGATCAAACTATCCACTGAATTTAGCAAATGATCATAAAAGATTAGATCACAACTCCACATACATGACCAAATCAGGAATGGGATTTTTACAAAAGTATTCCATTTTTATTAGGTGATATTATATGCACATTGAAACACAAGCTCCAATTTCATCGAAGAATCCCACAGCTTAAGAAAGTTAATAGACTTCCTGTGTTCCCATACATAGAAGTTAGAAGCAAACTAGAAAACCAACTGATTCTCACATTCTACTCTAATGACATGCTTATTTATTGGGTTTTAACCTATAAATTTTAATAAGCATACAGCATGAAATTTGTCTAATTTAACTGCCTCAACAACAACCAAGTGCAAGAATTTAAATTTCTTGACTAAGCAAAAAAAAAAAGGCAAGAAAGAAGCATAACAATACAAATAGCCTTCACTGGTTAAATTAAAGACAGCGTACAGACAAACTAGAAAGACACATAGTTACCAGTTAGTTTTTCACCCAAACAGTTATATCTATATTGAAGAATTGTTTCATCAACTGCCTCATCCAGAAAATAAGATCCTTCTCTTTTGTTATAGGTAATTTTGGCCCCAGCACTCAAGTATGAGGATTGGAACCAACAACCTTGAAGTTATTCCACAATGCCTCTTCCATTTCTCCCACCCGTTGGATACTGAACATAAGATCCCTCTTCTACTTCCTTGCATATAGTTACTTTTTTTCTGTTTTTTAGCTCCCCAATTATCAGTCCATACACTTCCTATAATATGTAAACAACATTTGACATGGTATGTAATCAGGAGCTGTTCGTAGCCAACCTGGCTCAAATTAGATTCGGAAAAACTTTTATATGTTTTACTATGCCGACTGGCCTAACTACATATGCCAATAAGCATATGCAAACTTTACTTGTCAAGCAACAAGAACAAACCAAGGGAAGGCCTACTTAATAATATTAAGTACACATTTACATAATTTTAAGATACCTAGTATATAGACAGTACTAAAAAGAATTTAAAAAGCCAGTAAATTACTCTAATAGACCGCAGGGATCAACACAATTTCAAGACAATAATAAGTAAAACCAGGTGTCTATTCTGCATTTGTTATATACAGATAAATGACACATCAAGTATCACCACTAAAAATAGAGATTAAACTATGTAATTTTGTACAGGATCACTGTTAGTTTGGATGGGTTTTAGGTAAGATCGTTCAACCCAACAAAACATAGGACTAGTTATCTCACGCAATTTAAAATATTGTCTTAAAGATCAAAATTTTCAATCGGCTGCTACTTGGTCAAATGTGAAGCAGGTCAGTCTTGTTTGTGTGAGGGCTCTAAAAAGAACCACCAAACCAAAGTTGTGCCCCTGATACTGAAAAACTCAAATAAGATTTAAACATAATGACAACTTGACTAGTATAACCAATCATCCTTACACAGACATGTAGTAAATTTAGATAACTATACATCAAATACACAACAACAACATTCAAAGAAATATGTTCGTATAGAAGCACACAAGCAAGAAAAATTGACAGCTCACTTTGACGGGATAACTACAACTTAAATATTTCCATATACAGCAAAAGCAATAACATATGTGAGAGGCATCTTATAGAACTATACCATCACGAAGTTGTGCCTGTTGTTCCATTGCTTGCAAGCGAAACTTCAACTCATTATTTTGGTTTGTGAGCCCAGCAGAATCTCTCTGTGGGGGGGGAAAGGAGGGATAAAACTAAGAGAAAATAAAACAAACAAAATACAAAATGAATGCTCAACATTGCAGATGCCCACCTGTAATAGTGTCAGTTGGGCTGACAATGTGGTTGCTTCTGTCTGTAGTGTTTGAACCTTGTGCTCCAACTCTGAAATGTATCGCATCTTCCGTTCTTTGGAACGAGCAGCTGATTGACGATTGGCCAAAATCCTAAACAGATAAACCGTTATTTTGATTATGATACATCATTCAGCTACACCAAGTAGTTGAGTTGAAGAAAACATACCTTTTGGCTCGTTTGGGGTCACTTAATGCAATCTCAGCAAGCTTCTCATTTGCCATTATTTTCTTGAGCTCCGCCCCACTGAATTCACCATTCCCAAACTCCAAGCTAAAGGTGTTTGAAGTCCCATCAATTGAATTGCTTGGAGAAAGTTGTCCAGGGAGAGCTCCAGGGGAAGGATGCATTTTTGGTGACTCGTCAACAAAGTTCATCTTTCCCATAAAACTATCCATTGAAACACTTCTATAGTGTCTAGTTGTTGGAGCAATATCTCCTCCTGCATTTCTTTTGACACCTTCTCTTTTCTCAGTGAAAGAAGAGATTACTGATCTCTGCATACTGCTCCCACTTTCATTTATACTGCTTGTAGCTTCATTATCACTGCTATCACCGTTTGTCTTGGTACCACTAGCTTTACTATCTAAATCTTCACGATTTTCAGTACCCTGCTTGTCATCAGTCCCAGAAGAGTTCAATGTTTCAAGGTTATCCAAATTCATATATGCAGAAAACAGGTCATCCACAACTTCCCCTTCAGATTTCCTCTCTCCCATTCCTTCTAAATTGCTCTCACCACTTCCTTTATCCCAACATGATTCTCGTTTAACAAGCTGGATTGGCTTAGACCCTGGATTCTCTCTTGCAGACGCTGACCTTTCCAAAGCACCCGGACCCCTTAGTGGGATGAGTGGCGGCGAAGATTGCATAATAGTGGAAAACCCAAACGGAATATCACTACTAGACCGCCTGTGCGCTTTACGAGGAGGAAGGCTTTCCCCTACACGTAAAGAATTACCCCTTGTGAAAGGTGAGGGCGGAAATAAGGAGTGTGAAGTAGCATCACGATCCTCCATCGACACATCAGCAGATACTGTGTCAGTAATGGAAGTTGCAGGGGAATCCCGATAAGGAGATGGGCTTAAAGGAGGTAAGGAATCAAGCGAAAAGAATGGGGGCTGTGATAAAGATCGTGTATGTGATGGCCCTGGCCCTGAAGTAAAATTCTGTGAACCCATTTGCTGATTTCCAGGCCGGGATAACGGGATCTGTGAATACGGAGAAATGGGTGGCATTTGTGGATGGGACGGCGGTATACCAACCCTCTTACTGCTCTCAACACTATAATTCGGAGAAAATTGTCGCATCTGAGCACGAAGTTGTGCCGTACTGAACTGAGGTATATCCAGCTGGTTAACCGAATGGGTTTGTTGTTTCTGGGCCGAAGATGAATTCCCAAAAGAAGATTGAAGTCTATGCATCATATCAACATTCCCTTCGTCACCATCACCCATGTTGCTTAAAAACTTCAAACAACCTTTTGTATAATAATTTTACCCAAGTCCACAATGTCCCTCAAAACCCCCTAAATTTACCAGCTATGAGCCTTACTAAATATCAAAGCTTAAAGCTTTAAACTTGATTGTATATTCCCCAAAAGAACAGTAAAAACAAACATGAATCAAATCCCTAACCAGTATCTGCATATAAGAGCACAAAATAAACACGATATCAAAAAGTTATCACCTCAGAATTTATTAATTCCACTTCGGAGAAAACAGAATTACCTGAATCGGCCATTTTCGAGTAGCTCAGCTAGGGTTTCCACGCCACATTTGGCGGCAGTTGTTGAAGTGTCCAAAATGTTGACGTTTTTCAATTGGTGACGGAGACCACAAAGGCGCAGGCGAAGGATTAAGGTCTCTGCTGTGATTTTCTCTCTCTAAAAATCTCAACTTTCTCTCTCTATATATTCACGACGATGTACTGCTACACGGATTTCATGACTACTACTACTACACCGCGTGAATTTAATAAGAATTTCATTTGAGTTGAATTTGAATTTCGTTGTGATTTCAATTTCATTCCGACTTCATTTGATTTAGTTTCCCTCTATCACCGCAGATTATGTAGCAATAAATCACTCTCTCCACCATTTTTATATTTTTTCCCCAAGGAAATAAGTATTTTCCTCAAACGCTATTCAAAGCGAGTGTAGTACACTGCAAAACCAACGTTGATAATTTTTGATGGAGTTGTTTTCACCTCCTCCAAAGGCCGGTGGGGTTTGGTTGGTACAATGCCATCAATTGGTTGTTATTAAGCATACACTTAGTTTCTACAACCTACTCTTTGTTTTTCACTCCTTTACTGAGAGTCTATATTTTCCACAACCAATTCAATTGATCCGAATTGAATTGTCCAACTCGAACCGAACTGTTCGAATAATATGACCGAATCTGCGAGTTCAATTTTTAATTATTTGCGAGTTCTTAAACATATTTTATTTCTAATCAAATTGTAATAAAATAAGTTATAAAAAAATGTTTTATTCGTGTTATGTTATAGCTTATATATTAAAATAAGGTAGTAGTACAGTACAGTACAAGGTATGTGAAATTGGTAGAATCATGTTCCCTGTTTGTTAATTTCTTACCATTTTGACGAATGAAGGAATAATAAATATATTATCCATAATCTGATTAGGATAATATCTCCTCCAGTATAATACTAAATGATAAAATAATACTAATATACTGGTTTTAGTTTATTAGTGATAGATAAAGCCTAAAGGACAAAGTAATAGACCTACTTTGTTTAACAATTTATATTTTCAAGTCTTTCCTTACCTTTTTAGTTGCACTCATATCATATCTAACTTTATCTAAAATTGGTTGCACCACCTCATATCCAAACCCTTCCCTTTTGTAAAATTAATTAATACCAAACTAATTAGGTCTATATATATATATATATATACTACAAGCTAAGGATCGAAGCGTTCTCTTTAAATTTCTTAGCGTTTAATGAAGAATATAATACATTATTAAAATATACGCTGATTAGGGAGGAATGGCTGGGCGTTTTTGTAAATACAATATCAAATGCGTATTTACAAAATACTAACCGCGTCTAATAAATGACGTAGTTTTAATATTTAAGGAGAATCTTTATTGCTCCTCACTTTTTCCCCAGTGGGTATATATATATATATATATATATTTTTAAAGTTTATTTCTGTTAAACAAAATGCACCCTAAACAAAATATACCTTCACTTTTGACTTGTTAAAACACACAAAAAAAAAATAAAAATTAGAATACACTTATGTACGATTTAATATACAAAAGATAAATATATATATTAGCAAATGCAATTAGATTAATATTAATATATTAGTAACTACTGTTATTAAAAGTTGGTTGACAAAATTTAATTAAATCTTATATCTCAATCTTTCCTCAATTTAAGGAGAAAATTATTCATTGATACATAAATATCAACCCGAAATTAAAAGAAAAAAAAGTCCGTAATATGTTTAGTATTTTTCACATTTTATTAAATTTAGTTGATTGATTGCCCACAAAAGGTCCTGAGGCGCACGTGGCTGCAATAATCTCGGTAATAAAGGCAAGGAGTTGACTTGAAACCAAGTGATCTTGGCACACGTGGCGGGCCGCTGTAGAACCTCATGGATAAAAGCGAAACGACCCGCCGAGATTGAACCAGATGTCCGATGACTCTGTGAATGTTAAAAGGACTGGGTGGCCCACCAAATTTTAAAATCCGTAACCATTCGGCCCACCTAGGATTAGAAATTCATCGTGGGTCGTGGCCCCATCTTCTCCATTCTTTTAAAAACATTGAAATATATAATAAATCAAACTGTCTTCATTCAAGCGTCTAGAACTCTAAATGACAAGATTTGGCAATTACGATTTAAGAAGATATTTATAAAAGAATTTGATATTTCTTATTTTTACTTAAATCTTTGGACTCACTCACTATTCATGTGAAAAAATATATATAAAATATTAATTTTTTACATAAAAATATCAGTTTCATTATAATATCATAACAATAATTTGGTTATCTAAATAATAATTATCAATAAAATTTAAAATATTATTAAAACAAGTATAAAAATATCATTAAATATATATTTGTTTTAACATTGTTAACTGCGTTAAAAATGTACAAAGTCTTTAATAACATAATATCACAAGTTTGTAAAATTGTATCAGTAACAAAAAAAATCACTATTTTTTATGTATTTTTGATATTTTTACATGATTTTTTCTCATGTGGAAGTGAGATCCACTCTATACTCATACGAGAGAGGGTCATAAAAATATCAAAAATACATGTGAAAATATATAAGTTAAAAACTGTCTTGAACCAATAGAGATGGAAGTGGTTAGTATGAAATTTATTTTGGGATAAGTTGATCAATTGACCAATAGAATACTGACATGCATGCGAGGTTATATGTGTGTCAATATTTTATTGGTCAATTGACCAACTTACCAAAAAAATAAGTTCATTCTAACCGGATCCGATAGAGATGCAGAGGGAAGACAATTGTACGAAGTTCTAGAAACTAGAACTTATAAAGTGCAAGATGTATTGATCATATACATTTCTATAACATTGTTTTTTGATAAATACAATGATGATTTATTTTATTATATTTGAATGAAATTAAATTAGCGGCGAACTCATTCTTAGGGTCCAAATTAAATACGTAACAAACACCAACTGATGTGGGGAGTGGGGACATAACAAGAAATTGAATGAATAGAGATTAGTCCATAAGTAGGTATCTTGAATTTAAAAACACGTTTTTCAGTAGCTGAAAAAAGGAAAAGATGTGTAAACTGTCAATATTTCAAGAATGTAGAAAATTGAGTCGAGTTTAGTCCCTATTTGTCGGTGAGAAATAGCAAACGAAAAAGAAAAAAGAGGACTAGAGGAGAGGTGAGGTGGGGTGGGGTGGGGTGGGGTGAGGGAGGGAGGTGGGTGGATGGGTGGGTGGGAACAAATTAATCATTTCGAACTAGATTTTTTTTCCTCTTTTTCGCCAAAAGAAGAAGTTCAAATGCCCACTGTATACACCAGTGTCTTTGCCCATGGCTATACTGTGCAGGCAAAAAAAACAACTTTAATATGTCGTATTCCCTGCAACATGTATAAAATTTCCAACAGTTAAAAAGGAGGGGACAGTTAATTTAGTTGAAGCATAAAAGTTTGAAGATGACTAAAAGAGCTCGGAGACTACCACTACTGTACTCAAACTCCATCTTTCCTTCCATCTGACTTTAGCAACACTTAGGTAAAACATTGCATGAAGCTTTTCCAGACCACAGGCAGGCTTAAAAAGGAGAAAATACGACATACCTAAGGTTTTTTTTTTACGAATTACTTGATGGTAATGTAGCGGTTTGTACCATGCTTTGCCCAGTAGTCCTTAAGATCCAGGGGCATACGAAGGTCATGGCCTTGTCCTGCTACACGAGTAAGCAATCTAGAAAAAACGCTTCCATTCATCTTCCGCCCTGCCATCCGTTTATTGCGCTTATTTGGCATCAGTGGCAGTGGATACACTGAAAGGGCAGTGGTGCAACAAGATGACTGCCAGCTTCCCTTGCCCGATTTGTAACATGGCCGCTGCATCCCAGTGCATGAGCAAACAGGCATAGGCATGATGGACCCATCAAAAGTGATCTGCTTCACCAAGCCAAGGTCCTGAGCATCCCATTCAGCCTTTGACCCATCACTAGCGGCATGCCTATTCAAATTCTCACTTATTTTCTTCACCTTCCACAGTGACTTTGATGGAATCTTTGAAGGAACGGACTTGTTCTTCTTTGTTCGTTTTGCTTGTTGCACCTTAGCAGCTTCAGATGAAATGGCTTGTACCTGAAATACATCAGTTATGTACCCTTCCCTCGTGTTGTAAGCAGATTGAGCAGGTTTGGCAGGTTTGTTTATGACATGGAGCATTCTCTTTGATCCACGTTTGATACCACAGTTCAATGCAGTGTTCATGGTATTTTCCTGGAACCGAATGGCTGCATTGACATTATCTCGTTCCTTTCTAGCATTGTCTCGCTCAGATAATGCTGCATCACGCTGCTGGATTACAGCATCTCGTTCATCATTTGCTGCCTTCCTTTCAGATAGTGCTCTATCACGATCTGCAAAGGCATTCTGCTTTAACATCCCTCCACTCAGCAGCGATGAGCAGGATCTTCGTGTTCATAGAGAAGGCATTCTGCTTCAACTGATACTGGGGCATCGTATTCCACTGCAATAGTAAAATGGAATGGCAGCAAACTACTTGATTAGTATTTTATCGAAAGAATCTAAAATTGGAGACTGGAGTCGAGATGAACGAGAGACTATACATTTTCTTTTTTCTTAAGTTGTGTCATGTTGTTATTACCCGAGTGTGAGAACCTTCGTAGAGCTCCATCATACATCTCCCAATTTCACGGCCACCTTCATCCATGTAAAGTCCACGTAACTGCCAGAGCAGAGATTGATTCCAAACTGTTGGTTGAGCTACTAGAAATATGGTATCAACTGGTTTTTACACCATGAGAATCTTCCCATCTTTGACAATATAACCAGATGTACTCTGCACCATAAAAGAAGAGAGGGGGGGGGGAGATGTACTCAAGTCAAATTACAACAGATGATGGAAAGAGTCCTTAGTCTATTCAACTATTAAGTGTCAAACACAAAGTAAAATCTCTCGAGCATCAGAATCCAATAACCATAACCCCTACAATTGACAATACATGTCAATCTTATTGTTATTAAATGAAATTATGATTTAACTTGTTATCACGATGTAAAAAGCTTTTTAGCAACAAAAGCCACCACCGGTCAGATATTCATCGACAAGCCTTGAAAAGAATAATTAGAATCTGCTGCATCCCAGAAAAAATTGATACATTTCAATGCAGCTCTGTATAGTGACAAAGAAACCTAGTAACACTCTAACCAAGCTGCCATAATAGCCAAGTACAAGTTTCACATTGAAGTCCATAGATTAATATACTACTGACTACTCTATCGAAGACAGTGTTCTAAAACAAGGTCTAGATGCCCGCCTAGGCACCGCTTAGCCGCTGCCCAACCTTGGAATGTAGGTGCTAGCCCAACTAGCCACCTAGGAGCTGACCGTGCAATGCCATCCCAGTCGCCATCTATCACCATCACTGCAACTTGTTTCCTCCTCTTCCTTAAAGAATATGAGATGTTGTGATCTATTTTCTTGTAACATATAGGGTTGGATAACATTAAATATTATCCTTTTAATTTGTTAAAATTAATATCAAGTTCCCTAAATTTTTATCAAAATTCAAACTTCGTCCCCCATAATTGGACAATATTTTGAATCAATCCCTAAACTTGCACTTTTTAAAAAATATAACATAATTTTATTATAAATACAAAAGAACAAGCTTGATATTACGGATAAACTTAGAAACGACTTATAGAGTATCTTTTTCTATGCAAAGTGTTATGTGTGGTGTTAACATCCATACTATTCTAGTATGTATAAAACAAGATATAAATAGTTTGCTATATTTCTTTCTGGGCTTTTTGACGAATTACAAGTCAATGTAAAAGGAAAAGGACCAGTTGGGAACAATTTTTTGTTTGATCATGTGTGTTTATTATAAGATATCAGGAGTTTGGTATTTATTTTTTTGGGGTTCTTTAACAAACTTTTAAGTCACTGCACAGGTATTTATATATATAAAGAAAAATGTGAGAATTGATAAACTAAGAACTAAACCACATGCATTGAAAAAAGAATAAGAAAAAAGATACAATGCATTTGATTTATGAATTTGAGAAACCATTATAAATGAATCTATGACATGCAAAAATAGGGGGAAAAAAAAAACTTAGACTACTAAGTCACAAAGAAAAATCTTGGACTACTTGGTAAACTTGGGACCACCGAAAATGACGCCATATTTATCCTGCTATATTTTGGTATTAATAATAGACTTAACCTTTTAAAAAAATGCACGGTAATAATAAAACTACACCACCTAGGGAAGCTGCCTAGTCCCCACCTAAGGTCCCATTGCCGCCTAGTGTTTTTAGAAATAGAAGAATTGCGGAGCAGCTACCTAATGGTAATTCAAAAGCTTAGGCAATCTCGTAACGTCACTTCTTCTGCTAGGAAGCAAATGAGACATAACTGCAAGGGGCACCTGGCTAAGGGAAAATTTGAGTATCACCATTTTAAGCATAACCAAGTGCAGATCTAATGTTATTGTAATATCCAAACGAAAGGATAACCACTTTCATGCTATGCTTGGTAATGCTAACTAAGACTTGCAAAGTAGAGAGGAAAATTATAAATTCATATAAGAGGCAACCTAGTCCAACTCATTATATTGGAATGGCATAAATTAGAATGGATAGATAATGGCCAGCACGTAATTCATGTGATAATGGAATTGCCCATCCTATAATGTTCTTGATCAAACTACTATAGATTAAAGATTCTGTATTAAAAATAGTGTTACTAACTACAAAAAGAGAAGACAGCTCTGCAGTCCTTTTCCTTTATTGCCTTGGAGGAAATCATAATTTGTACAATAACAATTTCAACATTACTAAATGCATACTCTCACCACAAGTTGCTGCTACACATCAAACAGCAATGAGAACAAAGTTCATGAAGTAAACAGTTAGACTATGAAAGACTATTATAGCCACCAAACAAGTAGTATAATCAAGAAACCTCAAATTTTCCATTCATGGGCCAACTGCTGTGGAAAGTCCCATTGGTTATTGCAACAAAATTCTAACACAGATACGAGTAATCCGCACCCAGAAAAAAATTACAATAATACTCCCTGGTCCAGAAAATGAGGGTCCAACTTTTATGTTGATACACTTAGTTTTTTTTTATTATTATTGTTAGTTAGAAAACTAATTGCTGCATTCATGCATTCACTCATGTAGAGCACATCTTGTCTAGATTTTATTTATTTATTTTTTTCGTCAAATACAACTGTGGTGATTGCTGGAATATTGAGGAACGTCAAATTTCTCTTTCTTTCGTAATTCACCTAATTTTAGGACATTTTATTTGTTTATAGTTTTTTTATTTGTACATTCTCATTTGTAATTTAATTTAAGGGCACAACCTATAACAAAATAAGGTGAAAATTTCATCACCCTTCCTTGGCCCACAAACCACTAACTTGCATTTTGCACAACCTTGCCTTAATAAAATCAAGTAGACATTGGTCCCTAAGAATCCGAGCTCAATTAGGACAAAGGACTCTAAGAGAAGGCTAAATTTTAAATTACTCAAACTACTGGTGTCTAGGCAAGTGGTTCAAAAGGTAAAAGTCTAAAGAACATGTGATTATTCAATTAGTCACCTTACCCACGGAAAGACTCCTACCTTTCTTACACTTACCTGACTAGTGGTGTGATTAATTTCGAATTTGGTAGACCTTAAGGTGTAACTTGGAACAGTTAGGAGTTGTCTAGATTTTATTTAGGTTAACCGTAGAATTAGAATTTTATTTTATTTTATCTTTTTTTTGTGCGACTTTCGCAGTTAGTTGTCTATTTGTTTTGTGATTTGTGAAAGATGGATTTTTATTATAGTTGGAATAATAATTTTGCTTGGAGTCAAGAACCCTATGAAAATTTTAATGCACACTAAGTAAATCAAATTTTTCCAACTTATGAATTTTTTTATCTAAGTTCATATCCATATCCATATTCGGATCCAGAACCTCAGTATATCCACAAGAATTATCAAATGAAGAAGAGGAAATACTTAGTGCCTTATAGAAAACTATGAAAGTTTTAATGGAAAATCAATTTGGCACGGATCAAGCTATATCTCGTCTAGAAATTCAAATGAGTCGATTAGACACCATAATAAATGAACAAGAGGTGGGTGAATTTCTAGTAACTCTGAGGTTAATTTTAAAAATCTTGATGGTCGTTGAAATGGTGAGGAAAATGAAAATTTTGTATTCAATTCTACACAGTTTGAGTCAAGCGAATTTGAGGACTCTAAAAATTATGAGTCTATGCCTAAAATTGATCATCTCATTTAATGAGTCGGTTGAAAAAGTCTATAAGCCTAAAACTCCATACCCTGAAAGACTTATTCCTAAAAAACCACCTAGTGATATTTTGGACCAACCAATTAAAGTAAACATGATACAAGATTTGTCAATTACCCAAAAAATAATTGGAAATACTTTTGATTGAAAAAGATCCAATTAATTTTTTCTTAAATCACCTTAATCAAAATTGGAATGAATCTGATTAGATAAGGTCAATGAGCTGTTGAGATCCACTACAAATAAGTCAACTAAACTAGAACATTGTTCTATTTGAACCAATTTTTCCATCTTTTGCAGATGTTAGTGAAAGTTTTCCTGAGGTAGACTTTAAGCATAACTGTGATGAAAATTCTGACTATTTTTAATTTCCTAGACCTTCTAAAAATAATAAAAAGTGCACTCACTTACCCATTTGTATCATTCATGTATAGTCACATACTCTTTAGGATTTATGAAATTTGTAAGTATGTACATTTATTTTCCTTCTCACCACATTTTCTTATAGAATAAATGCCCCGCATACAAGGTACAATTCTTTCATATCTTTGTTCTCTTTTTTTCATTTGCATACATTGAGGATAATGCATGATTTAGGTATGGGGGTGTTTGTTTGTATTATTGTATTAGATTTTTTTAAGGAAAATATAGTAAAAATGCAAAAATGAAAAATGAAAAATTTTGTTTACTTCTTATGAGTTAGATTAATTCTAATAAGTGTCTGTGGAGCAAAACTCATGAGTAAGATTAAAAGATTAAGACTTTTGAACCTTTGATTACATACTAAATCTTAGTTTGAAACGTCATCTGAAATAAAATTGAGTTCCTATGCATTTTTGAACTTCACGTTTGCACTAGCTCTTATGCGAGACCCCAAATTTTATGAAATAAAAGTGTTCAATTTTTCTATTTTGGTGAATAGTTAAATTGATAAAAGTTTAAAGTTAAGGGTCATATTTGAAAATTTTCAAAGTAGACAAGTTGTCATAAAATACCTTGCCACTATTCACGAGTTACTATTCATGGGTTACTTATTCACCGAAATTACTATTCACTCTAATATTGTTCACTCTAGTATTTGGGACACTTTTTGTGTAGAGTTACTATTCACGATTACTATTCACGGTTACTATTCACCAAATTACTATTCACTCTAGTATTGTTCACTCGAGTATTTGGGACACTTTTTGTGTCGAGTACTATTCACGATTCTTATTCACGAATTACTATTCATGAGTTACTATTCACCCGAACAAAATATTTTATGAAAATAACGGCGGAAGTTTTACCGTTGATCTTGTTGAACTACTCGGTAGTAAAAAATAAGATGTCAAGAATATTGGGTTGCAAGAGTATTACATAGTATTGATTATTGATGCTTATGTGAGAAGTCACTCAGGTTTGATTCCATTATTGTCGATTAATAATATGAATTATTATAGCGATAATGACGTTTTTTGTTTTATTCGTATTATTAACGTAATAAAACAAGAAACATCTTTTTATATAAAATGTATACTTTATTAAAGTTATTACTATAAATAGAATATATTATATTTTATTATGCATAGTGTTGCATAGTAGTGTTTTGCATAGTGTTGCATAGTGTTTGCATAGTAAAATGTTTTTATATAAATAGAATATATGATATTTTATTTAAAAGATTTTGCTTTAAATATGGACCGTCATTAAAGTAAACCAATTTGGACCGTTCATGGATTAATTACTATGCGTTCTATTTTCCTATAAATAGAAGCTCATTCCTTCTTTATTTTCTTACGAATTCAATTTGAAACTTCTAGAGAGAAATTATAGAGAGAAGCTTATGAGAGAAAATCTATAGAGAGAAAGAAGAAGAGTATTCGGTACTTCACTACTTTGATATCCAGGTGTCTTTTACGGTAAAGGGATATTATTTGTTGTACATCGTAAGTTGTTATTCTTTCTTATTCATGAAGAGAACTTCTGTTATTCCATTCATTATTATTACATTGGAATAACTTTTAAAAGTGGCATACCCTATACATAACCTCAGTATCACGCTGAATCCCCATACTTGGTGATCTTCTTCATTATTCCATTCTTTATTATTCATTGGAATATCACATGCATGTGTTTTACACCGACACAGTTCCATTGTTTATTATTCCGCATTTATTATTCTCGCTGGAATATCCTCATGCATGTGTGTTTTACGGACACAGGTTCCATTGTTTATTATTATTCAAGATTTTATTATTCATTTGGAACATCCATGATTGTGAATTTCACGACTTTGTTCCGATTATTATTATTCTGTTGGAATAACCTACTCTATACAATCTGCATCGCATGGTGATTTCCTTTGTTATTCCATTCTTTATTATACCCAAATTGGTTAAAACTTTGACTTCTATACTCCATGAAATTAGTAGAATATTCTTGATATTTGCGTTTCATCCAAATCTTTCATGGAAATATTCTTCCGATCATTCTTGAATTTTACTCTACAAAACAAAGATCTTGTTGACAATTTGGGCGTTAATAATTCTGGATAAAATAATTCTTGAACTTGTTTTATTGAATTATTATGTCATTATCATCATCCTCATGTTATATTATGTTATCTTTGGCTTACGTGCATAGATGAACTTAGTATGATTATGACGTGGATCATTCGGTATAATCACGGCTTGTTATAAATGATGTGACAAAAGTCCTCGGTGGCACATAATGCAATGATGGATAGTTTTGGTATGATTATGACCAGGGGTGATTTGGTATAGTCAATGACCATTGATAATTTGATGAAAATCCTTGGCCAGTAGTGCAGGGATGATTAGATATTGTGGTTTATTCATTAAACCGAGTCTTAGTGATAAAATTTATGAAAACCTTTTAAAACCTAAAAGATAGTAGACTTTATTTTCTACTTGACTCTTTTAATGGATTGTATATTCATTGCAGCTTAAACCGGTTGTCTATTGTATTTTATCAATTTAACACTTTGTTGAAGGCTAATGATAATTTATTCTCGCATTATCTTAGTCATAATATTTCTTCTTGGGCTAGTTGAGCTCACCTTTTCTTTCACTTTATTCTCTTGTGAAATGAGAATATAAATTTGACGACGAGTCGGGGAAAAGAGTGATGGTCCCGAAGATAGCATTAGTAGTCCTCACTATTCATTAAATAGTGTGACAATAAATGTAATGAGGACTCCTTGGGTATGGATATTGTCTAAATGACAATATTCCTATTAGAACTCTCGGTTTATGTATTGTCGTATGTTACACTGCGTGCGGATGTATAATTAAGTTTGTATTTGAATTTATGTACCATGTAAGTGGCGACCCAAGATGGGTGACGTATACCTAATTTTGGGGGCGTCACATCTTAGTTGTGGATATAAACTATGATTTGAGCAATTTCAAAAAAAATTGTTAGAAAAAAAGAAAAAACAAACTGCTTCAATGTTCATTGAACGAAATAACTGGGTATCCAAGCCTCAGGAAACATCGATATTCACGCTAAAAAGTGTGATAGATAAAAGCAGCTTGACTAGTTTAATTTTGTGACTTTTGTTACTCAAGTTAGTAAGTCCTTAGGGGTGTCTTTACACCTAGGGCTCTAAAGCCAACTGGTTTGCGAGTTATTGGTTCAATGCTCGCTACATGGCTAACTCTGAAAAGTTTAAGAAAACAAGACATTACACAAGTCAAGAAAAAAAAGAAGGGGAAAAAAAGAAAAAAGAATGAGTTTGCTTGATTTTCATGGTAAAAATCCCTACTAAGAGTTACATCACATACACATGCATTACATGAAATTAATTTTATGAAAGATGGCGTCTAAAATGTAGATTGAGTATTTTTGATAAGGTGAAAGTGTAATTTTGAATTTAATCTTGTTTATATATAATGCCCATGATATTTAGTAGTTTTCTTTTAATTTCATAATTGGTTAAACTCAAAAAATATTTTATTTTGAATTTTGTAGGTATATTCACTGCAAACTCTCACGAGACACAACTCGCAAAAGCTAGGTATGAGGGTATTTGATACACATAATTTATACATTTTATTATCTCTAATTTTGTCCTTTTAATTATATTTTTATTTTGTTTTATACGATTAAATATTTGGTAGCAATAAATTCAAAATCTTGGTGATCAATCAGTATTTAATGCTCCTATTCATGGTGGAAGGAAAGAGGCAAGAAGAATCCTACAACGAGAAGGAAGAAGGTGCAACAATATTGGATTTTTCTTATTTATCTTGGTGAATAAGTAAAAGATAATTTTTTCAGCTTTTAAAGACGGAAAAGGACTATTGAGAGATTACCATGTGGAAATCGAAGTCAAGAAAGAAAGAAGAGGATAAAAATAACAAAAGAGACCAAGTTCAATTAATCTAAATTAGGACAAAATTATTTTCCCTATAAATAGGTCTCTTGTTTCTTGTTAGAGAATCGTTAATAAAGGTAGTTTTCTTTTTAATCTTATTCTTCTTTATCTTAATCTTAGTTTATTTATTTTTCATGTTTAGCTAATTTTTTATATCTAGGATGAAGATGAAATTAAATATGTATTCATGATAACATTTTTCATCTCTTCTATTATTTATACTTTTATGTTTAATTGACTTCGCCTTCATGATTTGTTATTGAAATACCTTCCTTTATGGTTCTTATGTGATTTTAAATTAATTAAGTGGTTTTGATAGATTATTGTTAAGATGTGAGTTTTTCATAATCCATGCTTGCTCAAATAAATTTTGATGGGTTATAGTTAATCCTTAAATTTTCATACTCTATGCTTGCCCGCGTTAATTATAAAATTACTAAATTAAAAGAAAGGGATATCAAAATCATATTAAGTTACAAAAATAGAAGAGATTGGATTGTGTATTATGTTTATTGGTTTAATGGATTCATATTCCTAGATTGCTTCCTCATTATTAGTTTTCATATTATAGTTAATCAATTATCAATTTTTATTTCCAATTCGCCTAAAATAGATATTAAGGATACATTAAAATTAATCACTCTCTGTGGACTTGTCAGTTCTTCAATTTGACACTATGCACTTGTTGTTACATATTTTTATCACATCATCTATGGTGCATGCCCCAGAGCCAGAGGTGACTGCATGCATCTTGATGACAAGTGAGTTACTGCACAAATCAGTGGAGATAAACAGCAAGTAAACAACCACGAGAACTGATATAGGCAAACCATTGGTGATATATAGGAAATATCTACGGTAATCACCTTCAAGGGCAGGATACAACCACTCCAGGTTTTTCCGTGGATGATGATAATAGTGGCGTCAAATTCAATTTAATGGTCAGACAACAACTAATCTTGTAAAAGCTTCATAACCTAACACAACATCATCCACTATATAAAAATCAACACAAAGACTATCCCCCCCAAAGCTTTCCAACAAATTCACAATGCAATATAAGATGAACCGGCAACTCTCAATCCTTCTTTCACTCAACAAACCTTCCTATCTTCTACATGTTATTTTTAGTAAATATGACTCCCAAGACTGCAGTCTAAGAAAAGAAAGTCACCTTTCTCAAAACCCCTATCCTCCAAATGCTCTTCCATGGGAAACTCGAAGAAACTATGAAGACCCCACCTTATGTAATCTCCACATCCACTAAGAGAACCTAAACCCAGTAATATGAATAATAACTTGTCTATATAGTAAGCTAGTAAAAAAATTTAGTTTACAGATTGAGGGCAGTGGCGGATCTGTATTGGGGGCAGCATAGGCAGCTGCCCTGCTGGATTATTTTTAATATAGGTATAAGGGTAGGACAGATATATAAATTAATAAATTCAAGAGAGAAAATTAATGGAAGAGTTAAATTTGGAGGGGATAAAAAAAATTCATAAACCAATTATAAATACAAGTACAAAAATCTTCTTATTTTAAAGTTTCGTAAAATCTTATAAGTATTTTTTGTATAATTTTTTATTTTGAATGTAAGCGTGTGAACTGTGAGGGATTGTTTGATTCAAGTTTGATTTTATTTTTTTTTTGGTTTGTTATTGATTTGGTTGAATGTGGTTACTTTTTGTTTGGTCTGATTGGGTTTTTGTTTTTAGGTTGTTTGATCTTCAATTGAAAATGGGATCATTTTTGTTGAGTAGTTTCTGTATTTTATTGTGATAGCTTACAATGATTTTGCCTTATTTTATAATGGGAAATGAAAAATAGAAAATGATTATAAGCCTTTAGCAACCCATCATTTCTAGTTGTTATAATCACTTTACTTCCCTGCATCTAACAAATGGATTCTGTATAATTTTTGGTGTTCTAAGTATAAATTTTGGATAGTTTGTTTTTCTTATTTCAAGTAAAACTTATTTGAAACTTATAAAAAGATATCGAAACTAGTTTATGCTTTGAAATTAATTCATGATTTTGTTTGAATATAGAAAGCAAATTTGGTTTAAGACTTTGAGCATTTGAGAAATAATTCAAATTGAACTATAACAAGTAACCAAAGTAAGTTTCTAAATTGTATCTAAATGTTTTTTATTTGAAATTCCATTTTTAGTTTGAATTATGAATATTTATTGCAATTTATAAATATTATTTTGATTAAATAATATTATGATTAGTTCAAGTTTTTTTTATTTAACTTAAACAAAAAAATTAGTTAAAATCCGTCCCTGCTGGAAAAAAATTCTGGATCCGCCCCTGATTGTACAAAACAACCAAAACTTTCACCAGCAACCCCTTGTCAAACATTAGCAAAACGCTATCAACTTTTTTGGATAAACAATACATTTGTCAGAGAGGAAAGATAAAAAGGGGAGGATGAGAAGTCCTCTAAGACTGGAAAGTCCCCATCACTGAAGACCACAAGGTTAGGGGGAAAATGTCCACTAAGACGAAAATTCACATACGCTTACTCAAAAAAAATCCAAACCGAAATACTATTTTAGAAAAAAAAATCTTTTGACGAAACCCAAATTCCTCAAATAAGCACGCGAGAAAAAAAATGAGTATCTCTAGAGAAGGGAACTATAATTATTAAAACTGTAGAACAAAATAAAACCACCTCAACGCAGTACATTGATTCTAATCTAGCTAAAAACAATGCAAATTTAAAATCTGCAGCACAAATACAGCTAACTTAAAAGCAACCATGAATCTGTACCTACCTGCACGTAATTCAGTGTATATATATCTTAAACAGCACATGCAAGCATAAAATATACTTATCCTAAAAAAAAAAAACGAATTTTTTAAATTATACTGCTATCTACCTATATATAATACTCGAATTAAGCTAAATTGAGCTAAGGAGTGTTAAATCAAAGAGCAAGCTAGGTTTTGAACAGTCAAACAACAAAAATTAAGCATATATACATAAATTTGCTCGCAATAAATGGTAATTTACGAACAGATAGTGACAAATGCATACGTGTGTTAATTACCGAAAAAATGCGCGAGTGTGAGAGAGATCAAGATAGATATATAAAAAATAGAAACTTACAGATGAAGATGGGAGCCGGCTTGGACTACAATGGTACCCGCATCGCCCCAAACATTTTCTAGAGAGAAGGAGAATGGGGATGTGCCTAATTTTCTCTCTTCGATTAATCTTTTCTTTCGCGAACAACTGCTAACAAAATTGTTTTAAACCTATTACTATAATATATTTAATTTAGCAGGTTATATTGAATTAAGATTTTTAAAGATTTTTAAACACTTTAAACACTTTAAAAGTTTAGTTGTATTCGATCAAGATATTTAAAAAATTTATAAAAGTTTATTAGTATTCAATTAGAACTTTTTAAGTTTGGTGGTATTGAATTAAGATTTTTAAAAATTCTATAAAAGTATTTTGATATTTTAAAAATCATAAATTTTTTAGATTTCTATCAAATGGTAGAGTTTGACAGACTTTAAAATAAGAATTATAACTATTAATTCATATCCAAAGTCTGACATCATCTCTAAAGATTTCTAAAGACTTCCAAATATTAAACACAAAAGTGGAAATTTGGATTGCCAATAAAGAGGGAATTCAGAAATTCGCGGTGTAAATACAAATTCGCGGTGTAATACCCTGAAAAAAATAATAATAAAGAAATAAAATAAATAAATAACATTTAAATTTATATTTTAAATAATTTAATTGGACTTTGTATTTTATTGAGTTAAACTAGTTATTTATTTTATATGGACTAATAAGTATTAATATATGAAGGATAAATTAATTTGATAAAAGTTGGACCTTAAAACTAATTGGATTTAATTTATATGTGGATAAAATTAAACCATATTATAATTAAGATAATTAACAAGATATATTAATAAGTAAATAAATAACTAAAGACCTAATATGTCTGGCGGTACGTGTAATTGAGGAAAGAGGGAAAAGACACAGTAAATTGGTATGGGATAAAGCGACAGTTCGAAAGCTCCCAATACAAAGACAAAGAAATTTATTTAATAAAGCTGAGATAAAATCATGAAACTCTCAGATCAATTGTAAAGATTATGTATGTATATATATTTAAAGCTTTTGTCTTATTATTAATTATACTACACGATTTGGTAAAATGAGGGATTATATGTATAGTAGTAAAATAATAATATGTTACTGTTGTGACGCCCCCAAAATTAGGTATACATCACCCATCTTGGGTCGCCGATATCGTAGTACAAAAATTCAAGTACAACTTACTAATACAATGTCAAGCAGTATAAATACTGACAAAACATAACCTATAAGACCCCAACTTTTTATAAATAAAGATTTAATTTCTCTAATTATTATTTTGAAATAAGAAGGGTTGATTTGATTAATGCATTAGTTATGGGTAAAATGCAAAATATTTAAAATAAGCAAGTGGTTATAAAATACTCATTATTGCCGGAGAATATTCGTTTGATCGTGGAATATTCTTACTTTGTCGAGAATATTAAATGCCAAGACACGTGACTTGTGTGGGCCCACATGTGAAAGCGATTGGATGAAAAGAAACGACAAGTATAAGTTGTTTATAAATAACGGCGTAGTTATTCTGAATTATCTTGTTGGAATACGGTGGTTAAAACACAAGAATATGTCTGGCGTTATTACAGATGGCACACTCAGATTGCACCAATTATTGATTCTTACGTAAAGACACTTTTTCAATAATTATTACGATGAGTTACCATTCAATATTTTATTCAATAATTGTCTTATTGATATTTTATATTACTTTGTTGTTTCAATAATTGTCACTACACAAGATTTCCATTTTCAAGCAATAATTCATATTATCTAATAATATTATTAGATTACGTTATTGGCGATGTCTAAAAAGTTATTTCTAAGGAGAGTTTGGTCACCTAATCATGCGCTTGTGAAGGAGAAATTCTTATTGAAAAGCCCCATCTTTCCCAGAACCGCTTCGGTTGTCGATATTGTGATTCTATAATATTATTTGTGAATAATTAATTATTGATTTATATGATGAGGAAAATATTGATTTTATGTGGATATAGATGGAGAAAATTTTTAAAGTGATGATTGTTAAAAAATGATATTTTATCTTTTACGATAAAATAATATTTTATTATATTATATAATAATGGTGATATTTTTACAATAAATGTGGGATATATGAGTATATGAGGAGAAAGAGTATTTTGTTGCATTAAATGATTAACGCATGTTTTGTGTATCGGTGGACCCCATTTCTTGACTGAAATTTGATTATAGCCTGTAAAATCGTCCGTTTGTGGGTTTCGATCAATTTCTGTTTGGAATTTGGAAAAACTTTCTTCTGCAAAGTTGTAGAGAATTGAATTTCCTATAAAAATACGCGAGAATCGAATTTTCTGATAAAAGGGCTATTTATTATGAATTATTGAAGTTCCGACGTTCTGAAATAATTGATTTTTGGAAGTTTTAATTATTTTTATTAAGAAAAATGTTTTTATTGTTTTGGTTGGCCCCCCATGTAAGACCCCGAAATTTTTAAATAAAAAGGAATTTCCTTTATTTATTATTTTGAAATAGTAAGGGTTGATTTGATTAATGTGGATAGTTAAGGGTTAAATACGCAAATATTTCAAAATAAGCAAGTGGTTATAAAATATTCATTATTGTTTGGGAATATTCGTTTGGTCGTGGAATATTCGTATCGTTGTTGGGAATATTCGTATTTACGGCGCAAAAATGCATTTGTGGGCCCCATAACTGAAAAGCGATTGGATGAAGAAAACGACAAATATAAGTTGTTTAAAAATAACCACGTAGTTATTCACTGCTAATCATCGTTGGAATACCCAAAGTGGTTAAAACACACTAATACGCGTTGTTGAAAGCAAGAAGACACCAGATTGCACCAATTATTATTGATTCTTACGTAAAGTGAAAGCACTACTCAATAATGGTTATAGTAATTACTCGCTCAATTTTTTATCGAGTTAATAATTGCTGCGTTGATATTTTATATTGTCATTGTTGTTTGAATAATTGTCATTACACAAGATTTTTCATTATCGAAGCAATAATTCATATTATCCTAATAATATTATTAGATAACATTATTGGCAATGTCTAGAAAGTTCTGCCTAAGGAGAGGTTTGGTCACCTAATTGCGCACCAAGTAGAAGAAATTCTTATTGAAAGCCCCTCTTCCTCTGAACCGCTGCGCAGTTGTCAATATTGTGATTCTCAGTAATATTATTTGTGAATAATTAATTATTGATTTATATGATGAGGAAAATATTGATTTTATGTGGATATAGATGGAGAAAATTTTTAAAATGACAATTGTTGAAAATTAATATTTTATCTTTTTCGATAAAATAATTCATTTAAATATATTATTTTAATAATATATTAACGGTGATATTTTTACAACGAATGTGGGATATATGAGTATACGAGGAGGAAGAGTATTTTTGTTGCAATAAATGTTTAAAACATGTTAAACATGTCGATGGACCCCATTTATTATCAAATTTGATTATAAATTTGTAATCGCCTGCTTTGTGGATTTCTTTACCAATTTCGCTTTGGAATTTGGAAAACTTTCTTACGCGCAGTTGTAGAGAATTGAATTTCCTATAAAACTCACAAGATTCAATTTTCTCGAAAGGGCTATTTATTATGAATTATTGAAGTTCAAGTTCAAAATAATTGATTTTTGAAAGTTTTAATTATTTATTTTATGAAAAACGTTTTTTTTACTTACTTTTCTAGAAGGTGGCATGTGGGAAATGCTAGGATCTGAATTCTAAGGTTGGCGTATGAATTTGATATATATATATATATATTAATTTATTAAATTTTCTGCTTTTTGGTGTTCTAAGCAATTTCTATAAATAGGTGCTTAGGTTAGAATTGAAAATCACACCGTAAATCAAGTTTTCTCTCTCTATATTATCGAGCGTATTCTTGTGAGTATTTTAAGTATACTTTGAGTATTGTTATACGGTCTGCAAGTCCAAGTCATAGCTTATATCCTGTTTTTAATTTTAAGTATCGATCTTTCGAGGTAAGGGATGTTATTTTCTTCTCAAATGATATTATTTCTTCAATATCATTATCTTTGAAATGTTGATCCGAAGTTTTATCAAATTTGGAACTTTTTCATGTCCAAGTTACTATTCATGAGTTACTATTCATGAGTTACTATTCACGAAGTTACTATTCATGAGTTACTATTCACGAAGTTACTATTCACGAGTACTATTCATGTAAGCGTGAAGATGTTTTTTGTAGAATTTCTATCTTTTGGTGTCCTGAGTTACTTATTCACGATATCGGCCTTATTCACGATACTCAAGACTATTCACGATACTGGACTATTCAATCGAAAAATAAAATTTCTTCTTTTCGTCCAAAACATCTATTCGGATACTAACTCGATTGTATCCATGTTTTGATCATTCTTGAATTTTACACCACTATGATTATTTTTGAGGTATTTTTGACGTGGATAAAACCAAGTACGAATCCTTAATCCTTAATCCTTGTCATTTTGTTTCACTTTGGATTCGCTTTTTAAAAAATATTTTTCATCATCCTCGGTCTTAAATGATGATATTATGGAATATCTTCGCCCAGTGGCAAAGATGAATGATTTCTTAAAGAATATCTTTGGGCTCAGTAAGTGCAAAGATGAATGATTTCAAGAATATCTTTGGCCGTAGTGCAAAGATGAACAGTGTTTAAATGAACATGACTTAATCGATAATATTGGCACAGTAGTGCAAAGATGAATATTTGATTCAGGATGTATATCGATTGATGTTACGGGGATAAAAGATGAGCGATGAACTTTTAAATTCATACATAGAAGATAGTAGTTTGCATTCTCTACTTAACTCTTCTAATGAATTATTATTTCATTGCGAATATTGATTTAAAATTTGTTGTCTATTGTATTCTATTATATTTTTCCCTGTTGAAGACTAACGATAATTTGTTGTATATTATCTTAGTCATAATATTCTTTAATGAAAGCTTTGAGCTCACCCTTTTCCTTTTTTGTTCCATTTTTCTCGTGAGGCGAGAATATAGCGAAGCGAGAGCCTGGGGTATGGAATGAAGGTTTTAGAAAGGATTGTTTAGTAGTCCTCACCATTTTGTAAAATAATGTATCAATAAATGTGATGAGGATTTATTTGAGTATAGATATTGTCTGAAGATAATATTTGTATTCAAACTCACGCTTTCTTGTTGTAATAATAAAGTTGTAGTTGTTTACATACATGTATTGACAACTCGTAATAGGTGATGTATACCTATTTTGGGGGCGCCACAATTGGTATCGAGCTTAGGATATGATCTCTCCAATGGAGATCGGGAATAGAACTAGGAGGGAGAGACGAAAAATCCTTCGCTAGTGTGTCCTACCTAAGCTTATTTGTTAGTTGGTCAAGATATAGGGATATTATGTGATATATTGATTTCCTTAATTAACCCTTGTTTTATGACGATGATTTGAGAATGTCGAATTGAGAATATTAACAATGGAAATGAGACCGTGGAGATGCTCAGACTCACCAACGAGGAGAACGCAGTGACAGTCGGCAATGTTCCTCCCGTGAACAACACCATTGAAAGGATGATGAACGAGGGATGTTTAGAAGTTTTTGCGCTTCATGCAAAATCGATTTAGGAAACTCGTGTTCAAAATACACGAGAGAAATGATAGCAATTCACGGGTTGTCACAAATGCAAGCGCTTCGAAGAGTTGGGACCACGAATTTAAGGGAAAGCCGATCCGATCACGGCGGAAACATGGGTCAAACAAATTACCAAGATATTCGATGTCTTGGGATGCACGGAGGAACAGAAGGTTCCATTCGCCACCTTTATGTTCCGTGGCGAAAGCGGATTCATCGGTGGGAGTCTCATGAAGCGCACATCCATCCAAATTTCAAAGATGTCTTGGGAGACGTTTGAGAAGCTATTTAATGACAAATACTTTCACGAAAGTGTTCGTCATATGAAGGAAGTGGAGTTCATCGATTAGAACAAAACAACATGATTGTCTCAAAGACGAGGCAAAGTTTGCAGAGTTATCCGTGTTTGCACCTCATTTGGTGGAGAATGAGGAACGATGACGCGGATGTTTCTTAGAGGTTTGAAACCCAAGATACGCCAAGATCTCATTTCTCATAAATTTTCTCTTTATTCAGATGTTGTAAATGGGCTCAATTATTAGAGCGAGATAACGAGTACGGTCCAATTGAGGAACCACAACCAGATCGTATCGGAGAGATAGCGGTCAATGTAATAATGATAACCAAATGGAGAAAGAAACAGACGGACAAAAATGGTTACCACTGGGTGGTAATCATGGCCATGAAAATAGAAGAAGCGAAGTCGAGGAGATTTTAAAAAGAGGAGATTTAACAACGACCTATATGAAGATGACAAGGTCTTGTGAAAAGAATCGGTTCTAAGGGAGGAGAACGACCACCCATTATATGCTTACAAATGCGTAAAAGAGGGACATATCGACCAAACCGCCCACAACAGATTCAAGGTATGCTATAGTTGTGGAAAGGAAGGACATATCGCCGAGATTTGTATGCAGATGGCGAAACCTAGTTCAATGAGGACGGTGACTCAAAAGATCGTCCCGGAAAAAATCAAAGTCAACGATTCCGGAAGAGCGTTTGTTGTGGATCGGTCATAATGCGAGGAACCCAAACGAGGTGATCACGGTAAAGCTATTTATAAATTCTTGCGAAGTTTATACCTTACTTGATACCGGTGCTACCCATTCATTTATCTCTCCGCATGTGCTCAACGCTTAAACTTGACTCGAGAAATTAGACTTTGACCTATCTCGTGGAAACTCCGTTAGAAACTTTCATCACATCCACCGCTTATAAATCTTGTTTGATTCAAGTTGGCACCATTACCTTACCCGTGACCTTATCTCTTTAAAGATACTTGCTTTTGATGTGATTTTAGGGATTGATTGGTTAACTACTCATCATGCCAAAATTGATTGTTTTCGTAAGGTTGTTAGTTTTCATATTCCTAACCAACCTCGTTGTATTTAATTCAAGCAACTAAACCATTAAAATCGATCATCATCATATCTAATCATAAAGCTATTCGCTTATTAAAAAACGGATGTCAAGCTTTCTTAGCCCATGTTATGGATTTGAATAAAGACACGCCAAATTTGAATAATATTCTGTTGTTATCGACTTTCCGACGTATTTCAAGAAGAACTTCCTTGCCTACCCCGTAACGTGAAGTTGAATTCTTTATTGATCTTGAACCCAGTACAAAGCCCATTTCTAAAACCCCATATCGAATGGCTCCTATTGAACTTCAGAGTTAAAGGTCCAACTACGTGAAATTGTTGGACATCGGTTTCATTCTGCCCTAAGACATCTCCTCGGGGTGCTCTGCTTTTATTTGTAAAGAAGAAAGACGGGGAGTATGCGACTTTGTATTGACTATCTGAATTGAACCATGTCACCATCAAGAATAGGTATCCTCACCTCGTATTGATGACTTGTTTGACCAATTGCAAGGCACAATTCTTTTCAAAAATCGATCTTCGCTCGGATATCATCACCAAGATTAGAATCGAGGATATTCCAAAGACCGCTTTCGTAACTCGGATGGGCATTATGAATTCTTAGTCATGTCTTTCGGACTAACTAATGCTCCTGCGGCTTTCATGGATATGATGAACCGAGTATTCAAGGAATATTTGGATCAATTCGTTGTTGTCTTTATTGATGACATCCTCATATATTCCAAAAGCCGTGAAGATCATGAGCACCATTTGAAGTTCGGTACTCCAAAGGCTTCGTGAAAACCAACTATATGCCAAATTGAAGAAATGCGAGTTCGCTTGAGGAAGTAGCATTCCTTGGGCACGTGGTGTCGAAACATGGAGTATCTCGCTGATCCGGCCAAGATTGAAGCAATACAAAGTTAGAGCAACCGGCCGGTGATCAAGTACGAGTAGCTTTTGGGCTTAATTGGGTTATTATCGAAGATTCGTGGAAGGGTTTTCTCGAATCGCTACTCCATTAACTCAAATTAACTCGGAAGGATACAAAATTCGTTTGGAGCGAAGAATGCGAGAAAAGTTTCCAAGAGCTTAAGAGAGACTTATTTCTAAGACTGTTTCTAACAATACCATCCGGTTCGGATGGATTTGTTATCTACAACATGCTTCGTGCAAAGGGTTAGGATGTGTTCTCATGCAACGTGGGAAAGTCATAGCCTATGCCTCATGACAACTTAAAGAGTATGAGAGGAATTATCCTACTCATGATCTAGAGTTAGCGGCAATCGTTTTCGCTTAAAGATATGGAGGCACTATCTATATGGGGAGAAAGTGGAGATATATTCGCACCATAAAAGCCTTAAATATTTCTTCACTCAAAAGAACTCAACATGCAGGCGACGTTGGCTCGAGCTATTGAAAGACTACGACCACACTATTCAATACCATCCCGGTAAAGTTTAACGTGGTAGTGACGCATCGAGTAGAAGATCATATGCGGAACGAGTGCGATGATGTCAAGTATACGACAGAGCCAACTTTAATAGAAAAAGTTAAGGTTGCTTTCAAGCCACCGAATCCGAAATGATGCGTATGAAGAAGAAAGTACAAGAAGGAGCTATTCCTAAGCGAGAATTGATGAAGAAGGAATACTTGAGTCCACTCTGACTTTGTGTTCCTAACAACTCGATTTGAAGTACAAGATTATGATGGAGGCACACAATCGCCATTTGCAATCCATCCGGAAGTACTAAAATGTATCGTGATCTTCGGCATACATTTTGGTGGAACAATATGAAGAGAGAGATTGCAAAGTTTATCTCGATGTGTTTAACTCGCCAACGTGTAAAGGCGAGCATCTTGTACCTAAGGGTCCGTTTCAACCACTTGAGATTTCTAATGGAAGTGGGAACACATTACTATGGATTTCGTTCACGGTCTTCCTACGGTTTCTCAAGGCATCAATGCTATTTGGGTTATTGTTGATAGATTAACCAAGTCTCGCTCATTTCTTGCCAATACGGAGACTTATTCCTCGAACGCCTCTAAATAGTATGTACGTGAATGAGATTGTGAGGTCATGGCATGCCCGTATCCATAGTTTCTTGATCGTGACCCAAGATTCACTTCAAGATTTTGGGTTAGCTTGCAAAAAGCTATGGGCACGGATTTACGATTTAGTTCGCATACCATCCCCAAAATGACGGACAATCGAGAGGACTATTCAAACTCTTGAAGATTTATTAAGACTCGTGTCCTGAACTTCAAGAGGCGTTGGGATAAGTATTTACCATTGGTGGAATTCTCCTACAACAACAGCTTATCGTGCAAGTATAGGTGTGGCTCCATTCAAGCATTATATGGACGAAAATGTCGCTTCTCCAATATGTTGGGATGAGGTGGGTGAAGCAACATTGTTGGGACCCGAAAGTTAAGACGTATGACTCACCGAAAAGATCCAAATGATTCGACAACGATACAAACCAAGACAAGATCGATCGAAAAAGAGTTATGCGATCTTCATCGAAAGGACGTGGAATTTAATGTAGGGATCATGTATTGTTGCGAGTTGCTCCATGGAAGGGAGTTACAAGATTTGGGAGAGAGAAAAGCTCAATCCACGATTTATCGGTCCATTTCAAATTCTTGACCGAGTAGGAAATGTAGCCTATAGACTTGCGTTACCTCCGGTATGTCTCGTGTTCATAATGTGTTTCACATATCTCTTATTTCAAATATGTGAAAGACCCGAACCACGTTATTGAGTTAGAACCGGACGAGATAGTCAAGACTTAACGTATGAGGAGGTACCGTCAAGATCTTGGATAGGAAGGAGCATGTCCTACGCAAGAAAGGTCATACCACAAGTTAAAGTTTTGTGGAGGAATCATGCTATAGAGGAAATGACACGAATTGGAAACGAAATGAAAGCGAGGTATCCTCACCTTTTCAAACACACAGAATCGTCACGTCAATTTCGAGGACGAAATTTCATAAGGAGGGAGGTTGTAAGACCCCAAAATTTTAAATAAAAAGGAATTTCCTTTATTTATTATTTTGAAATAGTAAGGGTTGATTTGATTAATGTGGATAGTTAAGGGTTAAATACGCAAATATTTCAAAATAAGCAAGTGGTTATAAAATATTCATTATTATTTGGAATATTCGTTTGGTCGTGGAATATTCGTATCGTCGGGAATATTCGTATTTACGGCCAAGCCATGCATGTGTGTGTGGCCCCATAACTTGAAAGCGATTGGATGAAGAAAACGACAAATATAAGTTGTTTAAAAATAACGGCGTAGTTGTTACCATTAATACCGTTGGAATACCCAAAGGTTAAAACACACTAATACGCCGTTGTTGAAAGGGCAGTTACTACAGATTGCACCAATTATTGATTCTTACGTAAGAAGGCACTACTCAATAATGGTTACGATGAATTATCGCTCAATTTTTTATTGAGTTAATAATTGTCATGCGTTGATATTTTATATTCTTCATTGTTTCAATAATTGTCATTACACGTATTTTTATTATCGAAGCAATAATTCATATTATCTGAATAATATTATTAGATAACATTATTGGCAATGTCTAGAAAGTTCTGCCTAAGGAGAGGTTTGGTCACCTAATTGCGCGCCCAAGAAGAATAAAATTCTTATTGAAAGCCCCTCTTTCCTGAACCGCTATCAGTTGTCATATATTGTGATTCAATAATATTATTTGTGAATAATTAATTATTAATTTATATGATGAGGAAAATATTGATTTTATGTGGATATAGATGGAAAATTTTTAAAATGACAATTGTTGAAAATTAATATTTTATCTTTTTCGATAAAATAATTCATTTAAATATATTATTTTAATAATATATTAACTGTGATATTTTTACAACGAATGTGGGATATATGAGTATACGAGGAGGAAGAGTATTTTTGTTGCAATAAATGTTTAAAACATGTTAAAACATGCTCTGGGACCCCATTTATTAATTGAAATTTGATTATAGCACAATAAAATCTTCCTGCTTGTGGATTTCGGTCAATTTTTCTTTGGAATTTGGAAAACTTTCTTCTCAGAAAGTTGTAGAGAATTGAATTTTCTATAAAAACTCGAGAGATTCAATTTTTCTGATGAAAGGGCTATTTATTATGAATTATTGAAGTTCCAAAGTTCAAATAATTGATTTTTTGAAAGTTTTAATTATTTATTTTATGAAAACGTTTTTTTCTTACTTTTCTAGAAGGTGGCATGTGGGAAATGCTAGGATCTGAATTCTAAGGTTGGCGTATGAATTTGATATATATATATATATATTAATTTATTAAATTTTCTGCTTTGGTGTTACAAAGCAATTTCACTATAAATAGGTGCTTAGGTTAGAATTGAAAATCACACCGAAATGTTTTCTCTCTATATTATCGAGCGTATTCTTGTGAGTATTTTAAGTATACTTTGAGTATTGTTATACTGATGCAAGTCCAAGTCATAGCTTTATATCCTGTGTTTCAAATGTAAGACTTGATCTTTCGAGGTAAGGGATGTTATTTTCTTCTCAAATGATATTATTTCTTCAATATCATTATCTTTGAAATGTTGATCTGAAGTTTTATCAAATTTGGAACTTTTTCATGTCGGGTTACTATTCATGAGTTACTATTCATGAGTTCTTATTCATGAAGTTCTTATTCACGAAAGTCTTATTAAGCTGAAGCGTGAAGATGTTTTTTGTGGAATTTCTATCTTTTGGTGTCGAGAGTTACTATTCACGATATCGGCACTATTCACGATATCTGATTACTATTCATTTAAAAATAAAATTTCTTCTTTTCGTCTAAAACATCTATTCGGATACTAACTCGATTGTATCCATGTTTTGATCATTCTTGAATTTTACACCACTATGATTATTTTTGAGGTATTTTTGGACGTGGATAAAACCAAGTACGAATCCTTAATCCTTAATCCTTGTCATTTTGTTTCAATTTGGATTCGCTTTTTTAAAAAATATTTTTCATCATCCTCGATCTAAAATGATGATATTATAGAATATCTTTGGCCCGTAGTGCAAAGATGAATGATTTCTTAAAGAATATTTTTTGGCCCAGTAGTGCAAAGATGAATGATTTCTCAAGAATATCTTTGGCCCAGTAGTGCAAAGATGAACAGTGTTTAAATGAACATGACTAATGATGAATATCTTTGGCCGTAGTGCAAAGATGAATATTTGATTCCGATGTATATTGATTGATGTTACAGGGGATAAAAGATGGACGATGAACTTTTAAATTCATACATGAAGATAGTAGTTTGCATTCTCTACTTAACTCTTCTAATGAATTATTATTTCATTGCGAATATTGATTTAAAATTTGTTGTATATTGTCAGATTCTATTATATTTTTCCTCGTTGAAGACTAACGATAATTTGTTGTATATTATCTTAGTCATAATATTCTTCTTGAGCTAGTTGAGCTCACCCTTTTCCTTTTGTTCCATTTTTCTCGGAGGCGAGAATATAAGCGAAAATGCAGCTCTGGGTATGGAATGAAGGTTTTAGAAAGGATTGTTTAGTAGTCCTCACCATTTTTGTAAAATAATGTATCAATAAATGTGATGAGGATTTATTTGAGTATAGATATTGTCTAGAAGATAATATTTGTATTCAAACTCACAGTTTTACTGTTGTAATAATAAAGTTGTAGTTGTTTCTGTACCATGTATTGACAACTCAGAATAGGTGATGTATACCTATTTTGGGGGCGTCACACCCCATGTGTTGTAAACATGCTGATTTTAGGAGTCTTAGTGGGCGTAGGAAAATTTTTATATATAATATTATTATATTCAATTTTCTGCTTTGGTGTTCTAAGCAATTTCCTATAAATAGGGTGCTTAGGTTAGAATTGAAAATCACACCAGAAACTAAAGATTTCTCTCTCTTTCTCTCTCTATAATATCAAGCGTATTTTGTGAGTATTTTAGTACTTTGAGTATTGCTATACGGTGCAAGTTCTTTCAAAGACTATATCCAGATATTCCATCAAGTACTATTTTTTTGCGAGGTAAGGGATGTTATTTTATTCAAAAATGATATTATTTCTTCAATATCATTATCTTAGAAAATATTGGTGGGAACTTTTTATCAAATTTGGAACTTTTTATGTCGGGGTTACTATTCATGAGTTACTATTCACGGGTTACTATTCATGGGTTACTATTCATGAGTTACTATTTACGAGTACTATTCACGAAGCGTGATGATATTTTTTTGTGGAATTTTTATCTTTTAGTGTTGGAGTTACTATTCACGTATACGGCACTATTCACGAATACGACACTATTCACAGAAAAATTAAATTTTCTTTTCTGTGTCCAAGATTGTCTGTTATGATTCCTATCTTTGATTTGATCTATGTTTTGGTCTTCATTCCTGAATTTTACTCCACTCTGATTATTTATGAATTATTTTTGAACTTGGATTGTTTAAAGTACGAATCCTTAATATTTGTTCTTTTGTTTCACTGGATTTGTTTTCTTTAAAATATTTTTCATCATCCTCAGTCCCAAATGATGATATAACTGAATATCTTTGGCCTGTAGTGCAAAGATGAATGATTTTATAATTAATATCTTTGGCCCGTAATGCAAAGATGAACAGGTGTTTAGATGAACATGACCAACTGATGAATATCTTTGGCCCGTAGTGCAAAGATGAACAGGTGTTGATATGAATATGACCAACTGATGAATATCTTTGGCCCGTAGTGCAAAGATGACTATTTGATTTAAGATGTATATTGATTGATGTTACAGGGATAAAATATCGATGATGAACTTTTAAATTCATAGATGATAGTAGATTTCATTCTCTACTTAACTCTTCTAATGAATTGTTGTTTCCGCTGCAGTTGTTGATCTAAAACTTGTTGTCTATTTTATTCTATCAGATTTTTCCCTATTGAAGACGAAGGATAATTTGTTATACATTATCTTAGTCATAATATTCTTTACTGGGCTAGTTGAGCTCACCCTTTTTCTTTTTGTTCCATGTTTCTTCTCAGGAGACGAGAATATAGCGAGAACTAGTCGGGGTGTGGAATGATGGTTCAAGACAGTTGTTTTAGTAGTCCTCACTATTTTGTAAAATAGTATATCAATAATTGTAATGAGGACTTATTTGAGTGTGAATATTATACTGAAGACAATATTTGTATTTAAACTCATTGATTTATGTGTTGTATGCGTTTTGTGCACGACAATTGTATTAATGAAGTTATAGTTATTTTGTACCATGTATTTGGGGACTCGGAATGGGTGATGTATTCCTATTTTGGGGGCGTCGCGGTTGGTATCGTAGCTTGGGATATGATCATTGGTTCTCGAGGCACAATAGATCTGAAGGGGGTTGAATAGATCCTTTTATTTTAAAAACTTTTACGGTTTATGTTGTATTGTTCATATTAGAGTATATGACAAACATAAGAATCTTTTCAAGCACAATGGAATAAGTAAAAGATTCCCCTTCATTGATATATTCATAATCATACATACATTGTTCGTAGGGTTAGTTTAGTTATAAGCGTTAGAACTTACATAGCAGTTATAGCAATTATAGACATAATGTTAATGACATAATGTAAAAGACACAAGGGGTTTTAAGTGGTTCGTAGACTCAAGCTCCTAATCCACTCTTCTGCTTTCAACTAGCGAGATTTCCACTAAGGAAGGCGGCAAGACAGAATCTTTCTGATTCTTTCAAGTGCCGCATCCTTGGGACTTGATTCACTAAGAACTCTTGAGGCCAGCCGACTTGGGACTCCTCAAGTTCCCTAGAACTCTTCAAGCCTAGCGAGCTTGGAACTTCATTTAGTCCCTTCGACAAGGACCCTTTGGCCTCTCGCTTTGTTTAGTCCCTCCCACAAGGACCCTCTTGGCCTGCTTCATTTAGTCCTCCGGACAAGGACCCCTCAGCCTCGCTTCGTTGAGTTGTTTGTTTGTTGTTGTTGGAGTCGGTCTTTGAGTCGCTAAGATGTCTTCATGCTCTCAAACATCTTCTATCCCTAGCGAATTGGCTTGATCATCCTTGAAGAAGCGTTGAGTGTTGCATGATGCTCGAACTTAGGTTGCTTTCAACTACTCCTGATGACCCTCGATGAACCGCCTTGAAGATCATTCTCCTTGGTACTTGATGGTCGCTACGGCAGGCTTCTAAGATGATCGTAAGCTCTTCCGCAGTACTTAAAAGCTTTCTCATGCTTGACACCAAGATGGCTTTTGTGATCTCCTTCTTACTCGATGCCTTCCCATGATGGACTTCTTTAAGATGACCGTAAACTCTTCTCTATTGTACTTAGATTCTTCCCATGATGGACATCCGGATGGCATGATGCTCTCTTTTCTCTCTTGCGATTCAGAACACTCTTCAAGTAGTAGAACTCTCACTTCACATAGTAGAACTCACACTTCTACTTCTTTCTTGATCGACTTCCGAGTATTCTTGGTGGATCGTAGAGTGAGCCTTCTGACTCACTATCACATGGTTTAGATCACCCACCTTCTCTCCAAAACCCATAAACTCCAAAGACCTTTGATCTTTAAAACTCTTCTACATTTATACATCTTCCCAATTCTTCCGTTGGAAAGTAGCCAGTTGGAAGCTATTCAAATGTCTTCGCAGATCTCGAGTTCTTGAGGTAGGCGCTTGATGTGACATGTCATACTTTTTCTGACACTGCAGTCTACTGTTTCACCTACCTTGTCAGATGTATCACTTTACTGTCTTGGGCAGGTTCAAGACTTTATCTCTTCTGATTTCTAGATCAGAGGTTGTTCTTTTGCATTGATTCTCTCATAAGCACTTGTTCGAATATTACTCTTCGGGATTGAACCGTTGCGATGCTTGATCTTGGTATTCGAACTTCTACGATTCTGATGCATGTCTTCAAGGACCTGATCGTAGTGTCTTGTCGAGTGTTGCTCGTTGACTTAGAAGAGTTAACACTACAATCTTGAAGAGTGTTGATTGGATCTTCAATGTAGAACACCTCTTCCTCAGATTGTGCAATGCTTGATACTTACATTTTGCCATTGTTCTCGATCTCGATGGCCTAATTCCTTGCTCCGGTCCCTTCTCAATATCAAGACACTTTAGATTTGTGGCGTGTCCAAACTTTGCTTTCTCCTGGTGATCTTCCGCTCACTTATCATCAATGAACCGACTTCGCACTTAATCACTTTAGTCTTGCTCTCGGAGGTGACCAAAGATATCTAGGTTCACCTTCCATCGCCTCCTTCTTTGTTTGGCAAACACTACGATCTTGGTTGCTTCCAAGATCGTTGTCTTCTTCTCTTGACGACTCATCGCATTAATCGACTTTTCCTTAGTCTGCTGCTGAAGTCTTCATTGGATCTCCTTATGGAAGACTTCATCACGAATGGCCTTACACCTCAATCTTAACGCTGATTGGGTTTGTGCTTAGATCTTCTGTTAGCCTGAATGTCATTCGTTGAGTGCTCTCTGGTTCCCTTACTGTGGAATGCATTATTGCAGTGCCAACCAGAGTGTAAGACCCCAAATTATTAATAAATGAAATTTATTTTCCTCTATTTATTATTTTGAAATAGTAAGGGTTGATTTGATTAATGTGGATCGTTATGGGTAAAATACGCAAATATTTTGAATAAGCAAGTGGTTATAAAATATTCATTGTTGTCGGGAATATTCGTTTGGTCATGGAATATTCTTCTTTGTCGGGGAATATTAAATGCGACGCATAGCGATCTTTTATGGGCCCATAACGGAAAAGCGATTGGATGAAGAAAATGACAAATATTAGTTGTTTAAATAATTGAGCGTAGTTATTCAAGATTATCTTGTTGGAATACCCTTGGTTTAAAACACACTAATACGCGTTGTTGAAACGATGATTACGCGTATTGTACCAATTATTGATTCTTACGTAAGAAGGCACTACTCAATAATTGTTACGATGATTAATGTTCGATATTTTATTGATTCAATAATTGCTTTGCATTGATATTTTATATTCTTTGTTGTTTCAATAAATTGTCATTACGATTATTTTCCATTATCTTGACAATAATTCATATTATCCTAATAATATTATTAGAAAACATTATTGGCAATGTCTAGAAAGTTACATACAAGGAGAGGTTTGGTCACCTTTAATTGCTTGCGCCAAGAAGAGAGAGATCCTTATTGGAAAGCCCTCTTTCTCTGAGCTACGGCACAGTTGCCAAGACTCTTGTGATTCTGTAATATTATTTGTGAATGATTAATTATTGATTTATATGATGAGAAAAATATTGATTTTATGTGGATATAGATGGAGAAAATTTTTAAAATGACAATTGTTGAAAATTAATATTTTATCTTTTTCGATAAAATAATTCATTTAAATATATTATTTTAATAATATATTAACTTGGTGATATTTTTATAATGAATGTGGGATATATGAGTATATGAAGAGGAAGAGTATTTTTTGTGGCATTAAATGTTTAACACATATTTTGTGTGTTGGTGGACACAATTATTGACCAAAATTTGATTATAACTTTATAAAATCGCCTGCTTGTGGATTTTTTAATTTACATTTGAAATTTGGAAAACTTCCTTCTGCAAAGTTGTAGATAATGGAATTTTCTATGGAAAGTCATGAGAGTTTTGAATTTTTCTGATAAAAGAGCTATTTATTATGAATTATTGAAGTTCCAAAGTTCAAAAATAATTGATTTTTGAAAGTTTTAATTGTTTTAATTAACAAAATGTTTTTAGATGTATGAGCCTCATTTTACATGTGTTAGGTTGCTGATTTTAGATTCTCAAAGGTTGGCGCGTAGACAAATTTTTATAAATATATGATTATATTAAATTTTCTGCTTTGGTGTTCTAAGCGTTTTCCTATAAATAGGTGCTTGGGTTAGAATTGAAAATCACACCGTAAATCAAGTTTTCTCTCTATATTATCGGCGTATTCTTGTGAGTATTTTGAGTATACTTTGAGTATTGCTATCGATGCAAGTTCAAGTCATAGCTTTATATCAGGTGTTTTATTAAAATCTTGCCTTTCGAGGTAAGGGATGTTATTTTCTTCTCAAATGATATTATTTCTTCAATATCATTATCTTTGAAATATTGGTTGGAACTTTTATCAAATTTAGAACTTTTCATGTCGGGTTACTTATTCATGAGTTCTTATTCACGAGTTAATATTCACGAGTTCTTTATTCACGAGTACTTATTAATGAAGCGTGAAGATGTTTTTTTGTGAAATTTCTATCTTTTGGTGTCTGAGTTTCTTATTCACGTATACAACACTATTCACGTATACGCACACTATTCACGAATCACGTAAGACTATTCACCAAAAATAAAATTTCTTCTTTTGTCCAAAATATCTATTATGGATACTAGCTTTGATTGTATCCATGTTTTGATCATTCTTGAATTTTACTCCACTCGATTACTTATGAAGTATTTTGAACTTGGATTGTTTAAAATACTGAATCCTTAATATTTGTTCTTTTGTTTCACTTTGGATTCGTTTTCTTTAAAATATTTTTCATCATCCTCAAATCCTAAATGATGATATTCTTGAATATCTTTGGCACGTAGTGCAAAGATGAATGATTTCTTGATGAATATCTTTGGCCGTAGTGCAAAGATGAGCAGTGTTTAGATGAACATGACCAACTGATGAATATCTTTGGCTCAGAGTGCAAAATTGAATATTTGATTCCGATATATATTGATTGATGTTACAGGATAAAATATCGACGATGAACTTTTAAATTCATATATAGAAGATAGTAGTTTGCATTCTCTACTTAACTCTTCTAATGAATTGTTGTTTCATTACAGCTTGTTGATTTAAAACTGGTTTGTCTATTGTATTCTATTAGATTTTTCCTGTTGGAGACTAACGATAATTTGTTGTATATTATCTTAGTCATAATATTCTTTCTTGGGCTAGTTGAGCTCACCTTTTCCTTTTTGTTCCATTTTTCTTCTCGGGAGGCGAGAATGTAGCGAAATACTTAGTCGGGGTATGGAATGAAGGTTCTAGAGAGAGTTGTTTAGTAGTCCTCACCATTTTATAAAATAATGTATCAATAATTATGATGGGGATTTATTTGCATGTGGATATTGTCTGATGGCAATATCTCATTTAAACTCACAGCTTTATATGTTGTAATAATAAAGTTGTAGTTATTTACATATCATGTATTTGGCCACTCGAAATGGGTTGGATGGAATGGACCTATTTTGGGGGCGTCACATAGAGGCTTCTTATCTTTGGATATTCTTGGAGTGCTCATTCATTGAGAATCGTATCTACTCTACGATTCTGACTTAACATTTTGAGCACTTCATTGGAGTCGTAGTCCCGCACTCTACGATTCACTTTGGCTTTTTGCCGACACTACGATCCGAGAGATCGGATCTCTTGACTCTACGATTTCATTGCAGTGCTTGTTGTCTTCATCTGTTTTTTGCCCGACTACGATCTCTGCATTCATTCAGTGGACTCTACGATCTCAGAGTGTAGCCTACGATCCTTGTCTTGGCTTTGGCATCGATAGACTCTACGACTCTAAGTGTTGTCTACGTTTCATACTTGGCTTCGACAGATGGTCGTTCGGCTTATAGACAGGTTGTCTCTACGATTCTGAACATGACTTCCTCAGCACACTACGATCCCGAGGAAGCTCTTCTCGACACACTACGATCCTTCTTCGTTTCCCCTGGAAGTCTACGAACTCCGAGATCTCACTATCTTGCATATACTCCTATTCGCCTCGATAGCTCCCAGTTAACTCGACTCTCTGGCGGACTTCGACTTCTTTCATGCGGTGGCTTCGACGATCGAGAAGCCTCTATCTATTACATCATAAGATCAACCTAACAAGCTTGATCTTTCTATATTTATAGTCCCTTGTACATCATTTCTTGTTAAGGACTTTACAAAGTCGTTTTGCTTATGTAGGATCAACCTAACATATTTGATCAATTCATTCTAAGTCCTTGTACATATATTTCTATTATCTATCAAAGGACTTTACAGCTTTTCTTCATGCAAGCATACTTGCATATTCATTCATATATATATCATAATCAAATTATATATTAAATAGGAATATCATTCACATGTTTATTCCTGACATGATCTCTGGCGGAGATTGGGGAATAGAACTAGGAGGGGAGAGACGAGTAAATCCTTCGCTAGTGTGTCCTACCTAAGCTTATTTATTGGCTGGTCATAATATAGGGGTATTATGTGATTTGTTAATTTGTTTAATTAACCCTTGTTTTATGGCAGTATTTGAGAATGATAACTGAGAACGTTAACAATAGAGTGAATGAGATTGTGGAGACACCTTTAGTCACCAACCAGGCTAGTGTTATGTCAGGCGAAGAAGGAATTAGAGATATCCATGTGGTGAGTGAAGAATTGATAATTGCACCCGAGATAGTCGCAGAGGTAACAGCTGAGAGTGTGGAAGAAGAGGAAGAAGAATTACACGAGGAGAGTTTATTAGAGGTATTATATGATCAAAATGTAGAATTTCAAAATCGTATTCATGAGTTAGAAGAAGCGGTTGAAGAACGGCGGTGATGCGTGGAACAAAAGGATCTGACGATTCAAGCTTGTGTTACCCGATATGTGATGTTGAGCGAAGCACTCTTTGGCGAGTATAAGATGATAAAGATGGAATGGAAATTTGAAAGAAGAAATAACTGAAAGAGTGAGAATGAGTGATGCATGGGTAAAAGCTGCACGACGCGTTGATATTGTGGAAAGAGATGTCCGATCTAAGAAGAGAAGATTTAACGATGACGGGAAGACGTCGGCAGCAGCACCAGCAACAAATTCTAGGGGAAAAGAATGACCGCTAGTTAGATGCTACAAATGCGGAGAGGAGGGACATATAAGTCCAAACTGTTCACAGCCTTCCAAGGAATGTTTTAGTTGTGGAAAAGATGGTCACATAGCTCGATTTTATCCTGTAGCGAAATCAAGTCCAGCTGGAACTGTAAGACCCCGAATTTTATGAAATAAAAGTATTCAATTTTTTATAATTACTATTCATGAGTTACTATTCACGAGTTACTATTCACGAGTACTATTCATGAAACATGATAATTTTTTTCGTAAAAAGGCATTACTCAATAATTGTTACAGTAATTACTGTTCAATATTTTATTTTATTGATTCAATAATTGCTACGTTGAAATTTTATATTATTGTTGTTTTAATAATTGTCACTACACAATATTTCCCATTATCAGATCAATGATTCATATTATTTTAATAATATTACTAGATAACATTATTGACAATGTCTAGAAAGTTCTGTCTAAAGAGAGGTTTGGTCACCTAATTGCTGGCGTCGATGAGAGAAATTCTTATTAGAAAGCCCCTCTTCCACAGGAACCCGCTGCTGGTTGTCGATATTGTGATTACGTAATATTATTTATGAATAATTAATTATTGATTTATATGATAAGAAAATATTCATTTTATGTGGTTATAGATGGAGAAAATTTTTAATGTGACAATTGTTGAAAATTGATATTTTATCTTTTCTGATAAAATATATTATTATATTACAGTAATATAATAATGGTGATATTTTTACAATGAATGTGTGATATATGAATAAATGAGGAGGAAGAGTAGTTTTGTTGCATTAAATGCTAAACACATGTTTTGTGTGTTACAAAAAATGTTTAACACATGTTAAACATGATGGTGTACACAAATTTTGACTGAAATCTGATTATAGCCTGAAAAATAATCCGTTTGTGGATTTCGGTCAATTTCTGTTTGGAATTTGGAAAATCTTTCTTCTGCAAAGTTGTAGAGAATGGAATTTCCTATAGAAAGGACATGTGGTTTGAATTTTTCTGATAAAAAGACTATTTATTATGAATTATTGAAGTTCCGAAGTTCTAGAATAATTGATTTTTGGAAGTTTTAATTGTTTTATTTAAGAAAAACGTTTTTTACACTTTGGTGGGCCCCACTTGCATGTGTTAAAGTGCTGAATTCAGATTCAAAGGTGTGCTAAGGAAATTTTATTATAAATAATATTATTTTAATAAATTTTCTGCTTTGGTGTTCTAAGCAATTTCCTATAAATAGGTGCTTAGGTTAGAATTGAAAATCACACCAGAAACTGAAGTTTTCTCTCTATTTCTCTCTCTATATTATCGAGTGTATTCTTGTGAGTATTTGATATCTTGAGTGTTGTTATACGGTGCAAGTTCGTTCAGTGTTATTCCAGTCAGAAGTACTGCTCTTTTGAGGTAAGGGATAGTAAGGGATTTTAAGGGTTATTATGTTTTTCAGTTTCAAACTTTTTGCGAACCTTCAAAAATTCTGGAAAAATTTAAAATGATAATTTGATGAGTTTTGTTGATTGTGTCCGAAAATAGCGATTTTTGGATATATAGATTAAGAGTTATGGATTTTATGAGAAAAGACTATTTTAAAAGTAAACACTTATAACTCGTTGTGGTTAACTCCAAAATTGATGAAACTTTTATTGGGGGTACATGTATATAACAGAAGTATTCCGTGTAAATTTCAGAAATTTTGGATAAAAGTACAATTTATGATAAATGTCTAAATATTCGGCAGTTTTGGCCATATGAAAAATAGTAAATAAATTTTAAAAATTCTGAGAAAAATATATGTTCAATATGGGACTATATTATGCTAAATCCCATAAAAAAAATATTTTTGGAACTGATTTGGTATTTTTCATGAAAATGGTATAGTTATGAGTAAATGAATTAAATATGTTATGTGAAGTAAGAAATTAGAAAATAGGATTTTATGGCTTGAGAATCCTATATAAGGTATATACAGATTTTTTATGAGGGTTTTGGTTATTGGTGATGAAATCTTATGAGTTTGGCATTTTAGGATGATTAAATGCATTTATTAGTAAAGTGTAAACAATTAAAATAAATTGTTTATAAGTTTAAGAAATGATTAAAATATTGTGGTAGTATTAATAATATTAGATTATGAGATTATTAAGTGATTTATAACATTTTGATTAAGGTGTTATGAGATCATTGATTTATGAATCTTACTCTCTTGAGATTAAATCTATATGTTGATTATATTATTTTATTATCATATATAACATTCTTATAATCCTAATGATGATATTTCTCTTTGACTTGAGTGTAAAGATGGGTAGATTATTGGTATGATCGTGACTATAGGTTCTCTTTGGCGATGGTGCAAAAGTTAAATTGTTGTTGGTATGATGATCGCGACCATTGAATTTATAATTGAATATCTTTAGCTTAAGTGCAAAGGTGAATTGATCAACATATATGGTTATAATTATGGTTTATATAAATTTTGAAATGATTATGTATTTCTTTGAGATATGAATATCTTTGGCATGTAGTGCAAAGATGACCTGTTGTTGAATATCTTTGGCATGTAGTGCAAAGATGAACTGTTGATGAATATCTTTGGCCCGTAGTGTAAAGATGAATTTATTAGTATGATTATGAGCAGAACTGTGATTTGGTATAACCATGATCTTTGATGTTTCGTAAAGACAAAGCGATGAAAATTATCTTAATCACCGATGAGAAAAGGAATTTAGAACTACAATTATGATTATAAGTTATTCACATGATTGTGGACAGGAACTGTTGATTGATGTTACAGGGTTAAAACATTATTGGTGGAGAAGATAATAGACTTTATGGTCAATTTGACTCTTCTAATGGATTGCTTGTTCCGCTGCAACTATGGTTGAAAAGTTTTATCATCTACCATATGTTCTAAATCTCTGATTTATTACTGATGAAGGCTATTGAAAATTTAATTATCTTTAGTCATGATATTCTTTACTGGGCTATTTGTGTTCACCCTTTTGGTTCATAATTCCTTTCGAATTAATAAGAGTGTATTTGGAGGTCGACGAGGGTATGAGGGGAATAGAACGGTGGTCTCTAGCTGTGGAGGTTCTCCCTAAACAATATTGAAAAGTGTGTTGTATTTTATACATCATTTAGTAGTTATATTTGGTGAACCAAATAGGGTGAGGCGAACCCAACGTTGGAAGGGTGTTTTGCCACTATCATTCAAGATGTCTAATGACATGCGACTTACGTGTTATCATAAAGACAAGGTTGTGCACATCCACTTCTTTGAGTATATCTACAAGCACTACCTATATTATCTTGGAGTTTGGTTAAAGTATAATTCTCAATTAGAGACGGTGGAGATAATGATATGTCAAGAGAAGACTCACCATTGGAAAGAATATGATAGTAATCTTCTCATTTTTTCTTGGGGGTTTATTGGGTCAACCAGGATAATTCTGTGGGCATATGATATCTATCATAACCTAGACGCATGGCCTCCCATGTACGAAGGTTTCCTTGAGCACTTCCCAAAGATTTTAATTTCTAAAATAGTTATTGACTATACCTTTATGTAAGGTGCCATGGTGACGTGCTATTCAAGGTTGGGACATGAGTCACAGTTGGTATATATTTGTATCAAAACTCACAACATATGTGTTGTTGTATTTTGCACGACAATTGTAGTAATAAAGTTGTAGTTGTTTTCTGTACCTTATTTTTGGCGACTCAGAATAGGTCGGTTGGATTGGACCTATTTTGGGGTTATCCACGAGAACAGTGGCACTAAAAAGCGGATCTGAAAAGACAAAGTCAATCGTTCTGGAAGAAGCGTTTGTCGTGACCAGAATTAAATCGAGGAACCCGAACGAAGTTTGCACGGGTTAGTTAATTATAAATTCTTCGAAGTTTATACCTTATTGAATCTAGGTTTCTACCCATTCATTTATCTCTCCTGCTTATACTCAACGTTTAAACTTGACTCTGGAGAAAATTAGACTTTGACTTATCTGTTGAAACTCCGTTATGAGAAACTTTCATTACATCCACTGTTTATAAATCTTGTTTGATCCAAGTTGGCACCATCACATTACCTGTTGACCTTATTTCTTTAAAGATACTTGTTTTTGATGTGACCTTAGGGATTGATTGGTCAACCACTCATCATGCTAAAATTGATTGCTTTTGTAAGGTTGTTAGTTTTCATATTCCTAAGCAACCTGTTATTCGAATTTAAGCAACCAAACCATTAAAGTCAAACTCTTTTATATCAAGCCGTAAAGTCATTCGTTTATTGAAAAACGGATGTCAAGCTTTCTTAGCCATGTTATGAACTTGAACAAAAATACGTCAGATTTGAATGATATTTCTGTTGTTAGTAAATTTCCTGACGTATTTCCTGAACAATTTCATGGCCTACTCCCAGAGCATGATATTGAATTTTTTCTCGACTTTGAACCTGGTACAAAACCCATTTCTAAAATCTCATATAGAATGGCTCCTATTGAACTTCAGGAGTTAAAAACCTAACTACAGGAGTTGGTACCTTAGCCTTTATCTGGTGACTTCCTTTGTGGAATGCACTGAAACTAAACTCTCTGTAGGGGACGTCATATTCGTACAGTGGTAAACTGATAGGTGCCATTGTGACGTGTTATCCAAGATTGGGATATAAGTCACAGTTGAGAGCAACTTAAGTCAGTAATCGAAATAAGTAGTTTTCTAGGCTTAGCTGGTTACTATCGGAGATTCGTGGAAGGATTTTATCGAATCAATACTCTATTAACTCAGCTGACTCGAAAAGATACAAAATTCGAATGGAGCGAGGAATGTGAGAAGAGCTTCTAAGAACTCAACATGCGGCAACGACGTTGGCTCGAGCTGTTGAAGATTACGATTATACCATTCAATACCATCCTAGGAAAAGCGAACGTGGTAGCTGACGCGTTGAGCAGAAGATCGTATGCGTTTACAAGTGCGAATATATGAACATACGTGAAGATAGTAAATATACGATTAGAATCGACTTTAATCGATAAATTTAAAGATGCTCAAGCTACAGACCTGGGAGTTGGAAACGGAAATGAAAGCGAGGTATCCTCATCTTTTCGAAACACTAGGTACGTACGTCAATTTCGAGGACGAAATTTTATAAGGAGGGGAGGTTGTAAGACCCCAACTTTTTATAAATAAAGATTTAATTTCTCTAATTATTATTTTGAAATAGTAAGGGTTGATTTGATTAATGTGGTTAGTTACGGGTAAAATGCACAAATATTTTAAATAACCAAGTGGTTATAAAATACTCATTGTTGTCGGAGAATATTCGTTTGGTCGTGGAATATTCTTACTGTCGAGGAATATTCGTACGACGGCGCAGCCTTGTGTGGGCCCATAACGGAAAACTATTGGATAAAGAAAACGACAAGTATAAGTTGTTTATAAATAACGACATAGTTGTTACCGTTAATACTGTTGGAATACCTAGTGGTTAAAACACAGTAATACGCGTTGTTACACAGTAGCACACGGTATTGCACCAATTATTGATTACATAAAAAGGCACTACTCAATAATTGTTACAGTAGTTACTGTTCAATATTTTATTCAATAATTATTGCGTTGATATTTTATATTACTGTTGTTTCAATAATTGTCACTACACAGTATTTTCCATTATCGAAGCAATAATTCATATTATCTGAATAATATTATTAGATAACGTTATTGGCAATGTCTATAAAGTTCTGTCTAAGGAGAGGTTTGGTCACCAATTGCTTGCGCCATGGGAGAAATTCTTATTAAAGCCCCATCTTTCCTTGGGAGCTGCCTCAGTTGTCAATATTATGATTCTGTAATATTATTTGTGAATAATTAATTATTAATTTATATGATGAGAAAAATATTGATTTTATGTGGATATAGATGAAGAAAATTTTTAAAGTGACAATTGTTAAAAAATTAATATATTATCTTTTCTCGATAAAATAATATTTTATTATATTATATAATAATGGTGATATTTTTACAATAAATGTGGGATAAATGAGTATATGAGGAGAAAGAGTATTTTGTTGCATTAAATGATTAACACATGTTTTGTGTATCGGTGGACCCCATTTCTTGATCGAAATTTGATTATAAATGTAAAATCGTCTGCTTATGGATTTGGTCCATTTCATTTGGAATTTGGAAAACTTTCTTACGCAAAGTTGTAGAGAATTGAATTTCCTATAAAAATTTGCGAGATTCAAATTTTTTGATAAAAGGGCTATTTATTATGAATTATTGAAGTTCCGAAGTTCCGAAATAATTAATTTTTGAAAGTTTTAATTATTTTTATTAAGAAAAACGTTTTTATTATTTTGGTTGCCCCCCGTGTGTTGTAAACATGCTTTGATTTCAGAGTCTTAGTGGGCGTGAGAAATTTTTTTTATATAATATTATTATATTCAATTTTCTGCTTTTGGTGTTCTAAGCAATTTCCTATAAATAGGGTGCTTAGGTTAGAATTGAAAATCACACCAAAAACTAAAGATTTCTCTCTCTCTCTCTCTATAATATCAAGCATATTTTGTGAGTATTTTAGTACTTTGAGTATTCTTTATCTGGTGCAGTTCTTTCAAAGACTATATCCAAAGATTCCATCGGAAATCTTGTCTTTGCGAGGTAAGGGATGTTATTTTATTCAAAATGATATTATTTCTTCAATATCATTATCTTAGAAATATTGGTGGGAACTTTTTATCAAATTTGGAACTTTTCATGTCGGGGTTCTTATTCATGAAGTTCTTATTCACTAAGTTCTTATTCATGAGTTACTATTCACGAGTTACTATTCATGAGTTACTATTTACGAGTACTATTCACGAAGCGTGATGATATTTTTTTGTAAAATTTCTATCTTTTAGTGTCGGAGTTACTATTCACGTATATGACACTATTCACGTATACGACACTATTCACGAATACGACACTATTCACAGAAAAATTAAATTTCCTTTTCTGTGTCCAAGATTGACTGTTATGATTCCTGTCTTTGATTGGATCTATGTTTTGGTCTTCATTCCTGAATTTTACTCCACTCTGATTATTTATGAATTATTTTTGAACTTGGATTGTTTAAAGTACGAATCCTTAATATTTGTTCTTTTGTTTCACTGGATTCGTTTCTTTTAAAATATTTTTATCATCCTCGGTCTAAATGATGATATAATCGAATATCTTTGGCTGTAGTGCAAAGATGAATGATTTTATAATGAATATCTTTGGCCCGTAATGCAAAGATGAACAGGTGTTTAGATGAACATAACCAACTGATGAATATCTTTGGCCCGTAGTGCAAAGATGGACAGGTGTTGAGATGAATATGATCAACTGATGAATATCTTTGGCCCGTAGTGCAAAGATGACTATTTGATTCAAGATGTATATTGATTGATGTTACAGGGATAAAATATCGATGATGGACTTTTAAATTCATAGATGATAGTAGATTTCATTCTCTACTTAACTCTTCTAATGAATTGTTGTTTTCGCTGCAGTTGCTGATCTAAAACTTGTTGTCTATTTTATTCTATCAGATTTTTCCCTATTGAAGACGAAGGATAATTTGTTGTACATTATCTTAGTCATAATATTCTTTACTGGGCTAGTTGAGCTCACCCTTTTTCTTTTGTTCCATTTTTCTTCTCGGGAGACGAGAATATAAGCGGGAACTAGTTAAAAGGTGTGGAGTGATGGTTCAAGACAGTTGTTTTAGTAGTCCTCACTATTTTGTAAAATAGTTTATCAATAATTGTAATGAGGACTTATTTGAGTGTGAATATTGTCTAGAAGACAATATTTGTATTTAAACTCACAGTTTATGTGTTGTCGTATTTTGCACTACAATTGTATTAATGAAGTTGTAGTTGTTTTTGTACCATGTATTTGGCGACTCAGAATGGGTGATGTATACCTATTTTGGGGGTGTCACAATAACTGTGAGTTTGAATATAATTATTGTCTACTAGAGATTATACAAACTCAAAAGGAGTCCTCATTACAATTATTAACACACTATTTCATAGAATAGTGAGGACTACTGTAAGACCCCAGCTTTTATAAATAAAGATGAATTTTTCTATAAATATTATTTTTGAATATTATGGAATAAATTTGATATAATGTTATAGTTGTGGGAAATATTTATAAATTTTGCAAAGTATGCAAGTTGTTATAAAATATTAGTTTGGTGGGGAATATTCTTTTTTGTTAGGGAATATTCGTATAACTACTCAATCATTGGTGGACCCCACAACAAAATTATTGTTTCGGATTGCTTGGACAAAAATATTTTATAAAAATAACTTGTGGAGGTGTTACCGTTTAAAAGCGTTGAACTACCCGGTGGTAAAAGTACAAGATGTCTGGCATGGGTTGCGTAGTAGCGCACGGTATTGATTATTGATGCTTACGTGAGAAGTCACTTTCACCTATGCTCAATTATTGCTACTGATAATTCTTTGCATCATATCTCTTATATTATTGATTCAATTATTGTCACGATGATATCATCATATAATATGTTATAGTATTAAATCAATAATTGAGGACGACAAGTTATAAATGATTAATAATTGTTGAAAGATTAAATATGTGTTGATGAAAAAAAAAAATGATTTGTGGTAAGTTTGATTATTTTATGGGGGCTCATATGTCATCATCTACGAAGTCTCTTCGTCAATAAGTAATTACCTTCGTCAATAGTAATTACCCTTGTGAATAGTATTTACCTTCAAATAAGTAGTAATTACCTTCGTCGATAGTAATTACCCTTGTGAATAGTATTTACCTTCGTCAATAGTATTTACCTTCGTTAATAGTAATTACCTTTACCGAGACGTCAACCACTTGTCGTTTCACATTACGAGGCGTCCGAACCACTTGTCGTTTCACATTACAGAAGGCCAAACCACTTTTCTTTTCACATCATTAGTCGTCAGCCACTTGCCTTTTCACCACGGTGTCTTCAGCTAGAAATCTTCAATAAATAGAGGCCTAGGGCTTCATTATTTTCACGAATTCATTCAAGCTATAGAGAGAAAGTATAGAGAGAATAAGAGAGAAGAAGAAAATTTTATTACTACTGCTGCTGCGATATTCAATCTCCTACCAAATGTAAGGGGTGTTATTCTTTCTTATTCATGAAGAGAAGCTGTTGTTATTCCATTGCTTATTATTACTGCTGGAATAACTTTGTATGTCTGTGATTTACCTATACTTGGTGACATTCTTCTATTATTACTGTTGGAACATCCTGCATGCGTGTGTTTTTTACGGACTGGTTTCGTCTTTATTATTATTACATTGGAACATCCTCGCATGCATGTGTTTTACAGGACTGGTTCCGCTTTATTATTATTACATTGGAACATCACATGCATGTGTTTTCTGCCGGACTGGTTCCATTCTTTATTATTCTGTTGGAACATCATCATGCATGCGTTTCTGTGGGACTGGTTCCATTATTTATTATTCTGTTGGAATAACTTTTATGCATGCGGTCTATCGCATGCATGGTGATTTCTTTTGTTATTCTATTCTTTATTATACCCCGGTTGGTTAAAACTTTGACTTCTATACTCCATGAAATTAGTGGAATATCCTTGATATTTGCGTTTCATCCAATATCTTTTCATGGAAATATTCTTGATCATTCTTGAATTTTACTCTACAAAACGATGTATCGTTTGATAATTTGGGCGTTAATAATTCTGGATAAAATAATTCTTGAACTTGTTTTATTGAATTCTTATATCATTGTCATCATCCTCATGTTTATATTATGTTGAAAGTCATCTCATGGCACATGTAGTGCATAGATGGACTTGGTATGATTATGACGAGACTATTGATTGTAATCATGGCCGTAATGTTACAAATGATGTGATAAAAATCCTCGATGGTAGTAGTGCATTGGTGGGCCGATTGTTGGCATGATCATGACCATTAATGAATACACAAATATTCTTGGCCCATAGATGCATGAATAATTGTGGTCGTTGATACTAAAGAATATCCTTGGTAGTAGTGCGGGGGTGATTCGATGATGTGGAATATTTATTAAAGTGAGTCTCAATAATGATGATGAAAACTTTTAAAACCTAAAGATAGTAGACTTTATTTTCTACTTGACTCTTTTTAATGGATTGCTTATTCATTTGCTAGATTAAAGCGGTTGTCTATTGTATTTTATCGGTTTAACATTGTTGAAGACTATTGATAATTTATTACGCATTATCTTAGTCATAATATTTCTTCTTGGGCTAGTTGAGCTCACCCTTTCTTTCACCGTTCTCTTGAAATGAGAATATAGCTTGGATGAGTCGGAAGCGAGTGGTGATGGTCCTGAAGATAGCATTAGTAGTCCTCACTATTACGTGAAATAGTGTGATAATAATTGTAATGAGGACTTTTTTTTTGAGTTTGTATAATATCTAGTAGGCGATATTTGTATTTAAACTCACGATTTATGTCGTATTGTACCTGACAGCTTATGTTAATAAGTTGTATTTAAATTACATACCATGTAAGTGGCGACCCAAGATGGGTGATGTATACCTAATTTTGGGGCGTCACAACTACTAATCTTATCCTGCGGACCGTCACTCCGCTTCCCAGATTAGTCCCTCGCTATGTTCTCATTTCAAAGAGAACAATGAAAGAAAGGGTGAGCTCAACTAGCCCAAGAAGAAATATTATGACTAAGATAATGCGAATAAATTATCGTTAGCCTTCAACAATGTTAAACCGATAAAATATAACAACATCAAGTTTAATCTGCAGCAGTACAACAATCCATTAAAAGAGTCAAGTAGAGAATAAAATCTACTATCTTTTATGATTTAAAAGGTTTTTCATGGCTTTTATCATTTGGGACTCGACAATAAATAATCCACATCATGGAATCACCCCCACACTACGACCAAAGATATTCTTTAGTATCACGACCACAAATTATCCATGCATTCACGACCAAGACATTCGTGTATTCATTAAAGGTCATGATCATGCTAACAATCGTTCCATCAACGCACCACGGCTAACGATAACTTTTACCACATCATTTGTAACATTACTGCCATGATTACAATCTAATAATCCTCGGTCATAATCATACCAAGTCCATCTATGCACTACGTGCCGTATGACTTTCAACATAATATAAACATGAGAATGATGACAATGATATAAGAATTCAATAAAACAAGTTCAAGAATTAATTTATCCAGAATTAATAATGTCCAAATTGTCAACTCGATACGTTTGAGAGTAAAATTCAAGAATGATCAAGAATATTTCCATGAAAAGATATCGATGAAGCGAAATATCATGGATATTCTACTAATTTCATGGAGATGTAAGTCAAAACTTTAACCAACCGAAGATAATAAAGAATGGAATAACAAAAGAAATCACCATGCACGCGAGACTGTGATGCAAGTTATTCTAATAATAATAATCTAACCAAAGTCGTGCAAAATTTGCAATCCGGCGTGATGTTACCAATAAATAATAAAGATAATAACCAGTCCGGTGTAAAACACGGTGTGATGTTCCAACAGTATCAATAATAAAGATTTAACCAAGTCCCGTAAAACACACGATGTGATATTCCAAATGTAATAATAAAGATGTAAATAATAAAGACGGATAGAAGAATATCACTGTGATGTAAATCTGGCTAGAAAGACAGTATTATTAAGAATATCACTAAGATAGTTATTCATACAAAGTTATTCCAATGTAATAATAAGGAATAGAATAAATGAAGTTCTCTTCATAAATACAAAAGAATAATATCCCTTACCGTAAAAGAAGAATATTTCGACTGAGAGGGTGAGGATTTTGAAGAAAACTTATACTATGTTCTACGCTCAAAATTTCTTAAAACTCTTACGGAAATACGTTCAAGATTATAGAAGAGAATTCTCTGATTTTCTGGTGTGTTTTCAATTCTAACTAAGCATCCTATTTATAGGAGAATTGAAGAATCTTGTTTAAGAAAAATCACGAATTTAATAATTCACATGATCATAGACGTAAAATAAATCTTCCAACGCCCCGATTTCAATTATTTCATATAAAACAAATTTAATAATATAAATATATATATATAACACATGTTATATAAAATTTATATATATAATACTAATAATAATTACTCCTCCCGACTTTTCTCCCATCTTCCCCACCCGTAACAAATTTTCAAGATTCCCCCCCACCCCCACCCCCCCCCCCCACCCAAACCCAATTTTTTTCTTTCAACGTGGGTCCCATATGTCCCCTCCCCAACATCTCTTAATCACAAGTGGTCCCATTATAAATATATTGAATAACTTTCTACCGATTGTTTTGAAAAATGGGTAAATAGGGATCCATAAAATAAACAAAACTTCATAAAAATCACCTTAATAATTTTAACAACATTTATCATTTTTATTACAATTCATAATATTAATCGACTGCGGTCGTTCCTCAGGAAAGAGGGGCTTTCCAATAAGGATTTCTCCTATTAGCCGCCTTGATTAGGTGACCAAACCTCTTCTTGATGTAACTTCAGACATCGTTAATATTGCAAATAATAATATTAATAACTTTGTTGTCTCAATTATTGATTTTAACAATATATAAAATATCGACAATAATTGAATCAAATAACGTGAGATATTATGCAACAATTACTATAGCAATAATTGAACAAAATGAATGACTTATCACGTAAGTATCAATAATCAATACCAGTGTAACTACTTATGCAACCACGCCAGTATTCTTTATATTTTTTACTACTGAGTAGTTCAACAATGATCAACGGTAAAACTTCCGCCGTTATTTTCATAAAAATATTTTTGTCGTTTTCTCAATCCGATAATAATTACATTGTGAGGTCCACCATGATTGCGCCATTTATTTAATATTCCTCTTTAAAAGCGAATATTCCCACCAATCGAATATAATATAACAACTTGCATACTTTGTAGAATTTATAAATACTACCCACAACTATAACATTATATTAAATTTATTCCATAATATTCAAAAATGATAATTATAGAAAATTCATCTTTATTCAAAAAGTTGGGGTCTTACAACTGTGGATAGTGGTAAAGCAATCAATATGATTATTTTGTCTTATATATATATATATATATATATATATATATATATATATATATATATATATATATATAGTAACGATAAAGCAATCAATATGATATTGAATCACACGCTCACACAAGAGTGTGGATTAGTTTTCTATGAAAAAAATAAAAATAAAATCATGGAGCCAATAATTGAATGATCAGAAGTCATGTAATAAATATATTATAATATATGTATTCTAATATTGAGATAAAATAATATTGTCAAAACTTGGAATTTTTGTATAATATATTTTCTGAAAATTGTTATCATAAGCAATAGATTATTATTTATAATATATGCACTAAAAATATAATAAATAATTTAACTGTAGCAAAATTTTAATCTTAAATCTAATAATATTTCAATTTTATATATTAGAAGTAAGATACAAAAGTTTTCATTGGTCTTAATAAAAAATTTATAAAAATATTTTACTTATTTCATGAAATTTATAAAAATCATTTTAATTTTTTTTTTTTAAATTTTCATTAAAATCCACAAATTCTACCAAAGAATTTGAAGGGTGTGAACCGGTGAAGTATCTGGTAAAAATTGGCGAAGCCCAAGTTCGGAGAGAAACTATCGGCCTATAAAGCATAGCAGCACTCTTTATACATTCCGAAAATGTTAGCTCCAATTGTGTCTTCTTTCTACTTGTTGCAGTAAAGTGAGCATACCAAGTAGTTTTGTGGCAATTCCTCCTGTTCGGAGCTGCGTAGGAACCTTTTGGAACGAATTATTTAACTCATGTTTGTTTGTTCTTGTGCAGTCTGATCATTTTAATGGACATAGGGATTGTTGGGTTGTTGAGATTGGCTTGGATAGCCGGGATTTTCCCCATTCTCATCGCTTCCATACCTTCGTCTCGACTTAATCGATTTCACCAAGTTGTATCTGGGTTTGCTCAGAGAGGCAAATTAATGCAATCATCATCACATGTAAGTAATTATACATACACCCATCTATATATCTGCAAATGTGTATGTGTAAGTTGTTTAGTTTAGGATTTGGTGGACATTGGATTGAGGGTTTGAAGTGAATTGGACTCTTATTGATCCCAAAATTGTTTCTTTCTACAGATATTTAGGAGTTCTTTTAGTTCATATTGTAATGCAAGTTGCTCAATAAATGATTTGGAAATAAAGAATATGAACTAGTGGCTTCTAATTAGGAGTTCTTTTTAACATTTCTGCCTGTGTATGTTGTCTATTTAGTCTATCTTAGTTTGTTATTTAGCAATCTACTTATCTAAGTTACAAAATAATGTTATGGTTCATTGTAGAAATTCACGGTTCCACAGAGATTCTTTTGTCACTATTACGCGGTTGGTGTTCTGTGGACAACACTTCTCATTGTTGCGACTTGGTTTTATGCATATAGAATGGCTCCGTATGTATCTGAACCAGTGATTTATTCTTCTATTGCCAGCTATTTGACTGGAGGGTCGAACATATTCTCCTTGTATACATCACACTCCACAACAACAGCACATACCTATACAGTTTGGCAGTCTGTGTTTCTTCTAATGTTAATGGAAGCTCAAGTTGTGAAACGCCTATTTGAGACTATATACGTTTTTAAGTATAGTCCAACAGCTCGGATGCACATTTTTGGCTATCTCACTGGCCTATAGTAAGTTTTTTTTATTACTATATAACCTCTCATTTAATTCTCTCGAGTCTTGCATGATTTAGATTTTCAACAGGAGTAACTGCACTCCAAGAAGAATCTGTTTGACCATGTCATACTTACTAACATATTTTGTTTAGGCTATTAATTGTTACTCATTTACACAAACTATTTTGATTCTGTGTTTGCTATTGATATCACATGTTGCAGGTCTAGTCTATGGCAGGTAACATTAACTCTGACATGTAAGCATAAAATATGAATCTAGATGACAGTTATGTTGGACATTCCTTCAGAATAGTGGTTGGCTGTTTTTATGCTTGTTGGTAATCAGTTATCAATATGTTTTCTATTTTGGGACGTAGTTCGATTATTGTTATCTTTTAAACCTATTTTTAAGTTGATTGGAAGTTGATAGATCATATTTATCCTCAAACACATGAAAGCTCAAATACCGACTCTTCTGGCATGTATAATTTATAAAATTGTTGCTGAAATGTATTACAGCAATTCAACTGAGGGTTGTGCTTTGTGATTAGAAGCTGGACTGATTACTGGCAGGAAATTCTGCCTTTCTTTTCATTCCTTAACTGACTGTTATGTTTGTTTTTCATAAGTATTTTACTGATATTTTGTTACCTTTCTGAGACTAGCTTCTACACGGCCGCTCCCTTGTCTCTTTGCTGTACATTTGCACCTGAGGTGTTCAAATTTGCAACAGAATGGGTGGAGGAGTTCATTGTCAAGGGAAAGAATCAGATGTCAGTCGGTGAATTTGATGCGTTTGGATTAACAAATCCTCTCATGAGGCAGAGATGGTACGCATGGATTGGGGCAGCTATTTTCTTATGGGGTTGGGTTCACCAGCGCCGTTGTCATGCGATCCTTGTAAGTATTATGTCTAGCCACTCCAGCTGTTTGATTTTCTTGTCATTTTTCTTATGAGCTCCATTCTTTCATCTGTAGTTATATGTATTTATAAAAAAATTATTGATTTATTTTTAATACACAAACTTCATATCACATTATATATTATATTGTAGTTCTTTGATTTTCAGTATGATGAGGTAGCATTAATGAAAATTAGTAGTCCCATCCTTTCCACAAAAAGAGTCTCATTTACTTTTTGCAAAGATTAAGGATATATTTGTGTTCCGTGTATACATGTTAGTTTAGTAGTGTGGTGTGATGATGAAATTATGATTGTATCATTTTATACTACTATTGCTACATGGTAGACTCATTTTGTGGAACAAAGTATTTTTGCAAACGAGACTCTTTTTGTGGAACGGATGGAGTATTGAAAAGCAGAATTTACTGAAGTTTTTAATAAACAATGGATGATTGCATTTCTCTGGTGAGTTGCAGCTATTCACACTTTATGTAAGTGGTCATATTTGACAGTTTTTGCTATTAAGGTTTGGCACCTTTATGATATCTTTCACCCTTTGAATAGGGCTCGTTGCGAGAGAACACGGCACAAGCTGAAGCATATTTAGTTCCCAAAGGTGATTGGTTTGATTATGTTTCATCTCCACACTACTTGGCTGAGATTGTAAGTTTCTCTCTCTCTCTAACGTTATTTTCTGTCAACTCTTTTGATTTGTATATTATGTCCGGTTCTTCGTATGTCCACTAAACTAAAGAGAAGTGTCAAGTTTTTCAAAAAATTTTATATGTGCCCTTTTGAAGGTTATATATGCTGGTCTTTTGGTTGCTAGTGGATGTGCTGATCTCACAATCTGGTTACTTTTCGCATTTGTGGTATTTCTTTATTCCCTTGAAGAAATATCCAAATATTAGTTGCAAACAGAATTTTCTTTTATTACATATTACTAATTATTTTCCTAAAAGTTTGTATAAATTTATTTTGATTGCAGGTGGCAAATCTTGCACTTGCAGCAGCAGACACACACAGGTGGTATCTCCGTAAATTTGACAATTACCCTAGCAACCGGTCGGTCATTATTCCGCTTGTTTACTAATGTTTTTATGGGAATGTATATCCTTATATGTTTGTTACATGTAATTCTTATAGTGTGTTTACGTTTGTACTGAACTGGGTACGAGTTTGGGGCATTTTTTGTCCGACTTATTTCACTTGATAGGAAATTCAGCAAATGATGGGAGGTTTTTTTATTTGTACAAGTAATTACTCTTTTACTGTTTAGCTCTCTGGAATCTGAGCAACAACACTGGGTAAGAGGAACTCAAAACCTTGTGAATATATTTATGTATACATTTTTTTGTTTTGTTTAAATGGTTATGGGAGAGGACCACGAGCTTCGTTGCTCCAAATTCAGAGGATATTGTCACATTATTAAAATATGCATATGATCCTAATATCATTCGAGTAAGCAGTACGTAAGAAGATGATTTATCACTATTTTGGTTGTGTGCTGTGAGAGAGAACAAATAAACCAATGCCACTGAATTCTGGGTATTAGCTAGGAGGGATCTCTATCCACCAAGTCTCCTCTGAAAAGGATTGCATCCAATGTTTTTACCAAATAATGAACAGGGCAAATCTCAGTTCCTGCGTGAGCCAAAGCTAACAACAGATACCGTCATTCCAATACTATTTTCATACTGGAAATGTAGTCTTAATTTAAATTAATTCAAGCTTTCAACAAGGAAGGGTAATCCTGCTCTTGCAAGGAATTTTAATGGAAGAAGAAATTATAATGAAAATTGTATGGTTTCCTTGAGTGACGGATATGATAGAAACAACATTAAAAGATAACTTCCAAACATGGGTACAAGTAGAATGGAATTCTGTAGAGGCCATGTCTCCTTATTCTCTGCAGAATACCAGGGGATACCATAACTTATGGAGGTATAAAAGGACTTGATTACTTAAGACTTATGCATTAAGCATAAAGATCAATGCCCCAAAACTTGGCAGGTTGATTGGTCCGGTGGTTGCGCTCCATAATTTTGATGAGGTCCATTTCTTCTTTGTTTAGCTCAAAGTCAAAAACTTGGAAATTCTCTTCAAGTCGCTCAAGTTTTGATGACTTCGGGATGACAACTGTGTTTCGTTGGATACCCCAGCGAAGAACTATTTGAGCTGCGGTCTTCTTATATTTCTCAGTTAGACCCTAACCGCGCATAAGCAAATATTGTGTCGACAATTTTGCAGAATCAGCACCCTTTAATAAATTATCTTCGAGAATGAGAGGAATAATCTAAGCACTTTACAAGTGTAAGAGGAATTTTAACCAACCTTAAGAATGGGATCATCCAAGCACGATACCGAACCGAACCATTCAGTGTTGGCCACAGCACCTCCAAGCGGTGTGTGAGCTGTGACACAGACCCCATGCTTTTGACAGAATTTGACAAGAGACTCACGCTGGAAGTAAGGATGTGTCTCAATCTGATTTACAGCAGGCTTCACTTTGGCATATGCCAAGCAATCTCTAGTTAGAAAAATATCATAGTTGCTGCACACAAAATTTGCAATCAGAACAAGCAAACTATGTATAGAACGCGATGAAACATTTTCTTATGTGCAACCACAGCTCACTATAAACAAGTAACCTCCTGTTGAAATCATTATATTATTCATAGAGAATACTCAGGAAGTGAAAATGAGTAAATTGGTAAGAAATTTGTTCTAATTAAGATATTTCACTTCTTCTATACCCTTGATATTTCAATTTTTTTATTGAGATGGCCTAAGCAAGCTGTAATTATCGCTTGTCTGTTGGTATAATTTTTTTATTCTTACTTTTATTGGATAGAAAAAAGAAAATAAGGTTAACTGCGGTCTTGTAAGTTATTTGAAGTTGTATACCTTTCAAAACAGAATTTCTTTCATTGATGTTTTCAAGAACTCATGAAATAAATATGAACAAATTGGGATAAATTTCTTAGAGTTCGTGAGACCACCTTATTCCTATGCTACGAACTAAGCCCATGGAGACCAGCTCTTCCATAGTATGCCAAGTAGTTTCCAAGGATATGGTGGTGTTGATGTCCAAGACCCCATCCTCACCCAAGGCACTATCAGTTGTACCAACTCCTATTTTCAGTGAGCCAAAAAACATAAATGAAATTAACAAAGCCTTCCTTATGAAACAAAACAAATATGCTTGAACACAGATTTCACACTTAGAAATATGTGACGTAGGTAATCAAATTGGAGAATGAAATCTAATTTATCAGCTAAATATTTGAAAACCATACATTGTGTGAAAATTCAGCCAATCTTTCCCCAAAAGAGTTTATCTAAAGGTTGCACAGACCAGTTTATTTTAAGGCGAGTACTCCATCAGCACTCATAAATGATCCAGTTTGGTATGTCTGAGTTCTCATTTTTTTTCTTCTAGTTATCACATTCTATACTTTTCAAGAGATCAGACCAAACATGATATCAAACCATACAACCTCAATTCTGGAGTAAAACTAGGATAGATTAGAATGTAATAAGAAATAGACAGACATGAATGGTGAGAGACTGAGAGTGAAAGCAGGAAGCACCAGTATGCCTTGTTGCTACAGGGAAGTGAACAAGGTAAAGATCTAGATAGTCTAGCTGAAGCTTCTTGAGACTGTCTTTACAAGCCTCAATGACATGTCCATGGTCTGAATTCCAAAGCTGCAAACAGGGCACAAATAATGTCAACACTATTGTTGTTCCCACACAATCTAGAACTGGAAAAATTCTAAAAACCGAAGACAATGAAAGAAAACAGTTTACTACAACATTCTTGCCTTGGTAGTAATGAAAAGATCCTCCCTCTTGACAAGCCCTGAATTAAATGCCTCCGTGAGTGCCTCTCCTACTTCTACTTCATTCTGGTAATCTGCTGCAAGCGATGCCAAACATCATCAATGAAAAAGCCCTTGAAATACCATAAGGACACATAGAGCAGAACTACAAGCAATCTACAGTGGTACAGTACAAATTTCAGATTTTTTCATTCATAACATTTATTAATAGTATATAAATAATACTCTAGCCATGGACATGTTGCTGTGCATGTATAAATGAGGGACAATACTCTAGCCACAGGGGCGGATCCAGACTCGCAATTCAGTGGGGGCAAATTCAAAAAAATTTCTTCTTAAGAATAAAATTTTAATAAAATAATTACAAAACTAAATAATTCTATAATTACATTCTCTCTTTGTGAGGTATTGGTTGAGTCGGGCTCCCGAGTAAATAACTTCTTCTAAAATTCTCTTTTTCACTAGTGGGATAAGAACTCATTGGTTGTCTTTTACCGAGATCCCTCTCAATATTAATTAAGGGAAGGAGATACCGGTGTATGGGTTTGGGTTTGGGTTTGGGTTTGGGTTTGAGTTTGGGGGTTAACCGTTAACATTTTGTGAGTGAGTTTCTTGGTAAATATAAGCAGTGAGAGGTTCATCACTAGTCCCTTCGGCTTGAACATTTTCAGGAATAAATTCAAATTTTGTACGTTTAGAGCCTAACAATCAATAAATATTTAAAAATTAATTCAACTTCAAAACAAAACCAATAAATAATATGAATAGTCAAGTGTAATTAGCAACAACAATAAACAATCTCAATTAAACCACTAACAAGTAACATTACAAAATAAATTACAAAATTTAAAAAAAGTAAAAATAGAATAGAATACATACTCAAATAACTTTTATTTGATGGAGTTTTCTTCATAAATAATTACAAAAATTCCTAAAACAATTGTTAAATACTTTGCAGTTTTTGAAATTGGGATATTCCGTAATCCGCAGTTTTTGAATGAAAAAGGAGAGACTGAATCAATTTTTGCTCCATTGAATTTAGACAAATATTAAATAAATTTGACCAAGATAGTGAGAATGTGAGACTTGTAAACTATATTAAATAAATAATAGTAGCAGGAATGTAAGATTAATAGAATTAATTTTTTAAGCTCTTCAAATAAATATTTTCCAACTTCAGTACTTGATTTCTTAGTATTTTCTAACTTGAGTGCTTCCTTGCTCCATGAAAATCCAGTGGGGGCAGGTTCCCCCCCCTGCCCCATAGCTGGATCCGCCACTGTCTAGCCATCGATGTCGTTGGTGTATGTGAAGTGATTTATACGGTGCTTCACTAGTCTAACAAATTCAGGAGTGTTATTTTGTTCATTCGTTAACAGCAAACCAAGTAAAAACTTACTCCTTTTTCGACAATACTTGCATAGATGGCTTGTGCTTGATATTGGAAAGTAAGCTCGGAAGTGTAAAAAAATGAAATCCTGATTTATGAATCTATCCATTTAGTCGTTTGGCTCTGTAATATGATTTATCAGTACCATGAGTTTCATATTCTTACTAAACTGTAAGCGCCACTTAAAAAATTATAATTTTTATGAAGTCACAAGGCCTGTTTATCCACATGGGTTAAACCCCTTTTGAATGCATTCTACTTGCAACACATTAGCATATACAAAGGATAAACTAGAGAAATCTTCAATAAAATCCCTCCTAATTAATTGACCTTAAATCATTTGCTTTTCTCCTAAAAAATTAGCAGACTTACTAGCAAAGTTAAAATGAGAGAAAAGAAGAAGAAGAAGATAGTCCGCTTGTTTAACCTTTAAATCAGTTGAATCCTGAAATGGGTTGGCAAAACATGAAGATCGAGTCACAAAAAGATTATCCCTCCCAACTCAAAGAATATCACATTTTCCAGCACACCCACGATGTATAAAGGCATATATCACATAAAACATACAATTATACACTATATGTATAGACATAGATAAACGAGAGAGAAAGTACCAGCACAGTCGAAGTGACGATACCCAATCTTGATGGCGTTGAGGAGGAGATTCTTGATGTCCTTGCCGTCCATACGCCAAACGCCCAGACCAATAATCGGCATTTTGAATCCACTGTTTAATGTTATTGCCATTTTCAAGCAACCCAAAAAAATTATCTTCTCTTCTCTTCTTCTTGTATGCTGTAGCTGAACTGAGCTGAGACTGTTGACTCTTTGTGCTCTTGAGGCTTCGGCTGTTCGGCGATTATACTAAAACCTGTAGTTTATTTTGCCGATAGGGTCAAACAATATATGCTACTCCCTTCGTCCCTGTATAATTGTTTTAGAATTATTCACAAATATTAAAAAAATATTGTATAATATTAAATATAATATTAATTATATTATAAGAATTGATTATAATCGGTGACCACTTTTAAAGAAAATATGATACTTAATTTTTAATAAAAAATGATAAATATAAATATAAATTGAGAGAGTAAATATGTAATAACTAATATATTTATTTTATACATTTTCACACTACAATTCGATATGAAAAAAAATTGTAAAAGAAAGTATATAACTTTTACATTGCTTTATGCGGTTCGTTAATCCGACACATTGTATCGGACGGCCTTTTAACCCCATTTCGATTGGGATTGGGTTTATAACCTGACAAACGACTTATTGACAAAGGTGGAGTTGAATTTTACTTTTCGGTTTGAATTTTTGTCCAAACTCGACTTAACTCACTCCTAAATAAAATTTAGGATAAATTACATATATTAGTACATTTTAAAAATAATTATAATAATGGTGCGTCATCCATAAAATAATTACAAAAATAATACACTTTTTCATATTTATTTACAATATTAGTGCAATTAGGATTCCTTAATTTAGGGAATTAATTTTGTGAGACCCCGTGATTTTATCAATAAAGATTTAAATTTTGTCGAATAATTTTTAATATTATGGTGTGAATTTGAGATAATATTATAGTTGTGGGTAATATTTATAAATTTTTGCAAAGTATGCAAGTGGTTATATTATATTCGATTGGTGGGGAATATTAGGTTTAGCGGGGAATATTAAATACAATTTCAATCGTTGGTGGACCCATAGCAAATTATTATCGGATTGATCGAGCAAACAAAAAATTTTTATTGAAATAACGGAAATTTCTGAATTGATATTGTTGAAGCTACTTCGGTAGTAAAAAAATGCTGATGTCGAAGTTGGTTGCGTAGTAGCGCACGGTATTGATTATATGATCGCCATGTGAGAAATCAACCGGTTTGATTCCATTATTATCGATTAATAATATGAATTATTATACGATAATGACGTTTTATTTTATTAGGTATTATTAACGTAATAAAAGCGAAACGTCTTTTATATAAAACAAAATATTTTATTAAAGTTATTACATAAATATTATATTTTATTACGCATAGTGTTATAAATAAGTTTTTGCATATATGTGTTACATAGTGTTTTATATAAATAGTAGTATATGTATTTTATAGTGTTTTAAATATGTAAAAATGTTTCTAAAGTAAATGTTTTTATATAAATGGATTAATTACTATGATATTCTATTTTCAATAACAAGTTTCATTTAAAATATGGATAGTAGATTAAAAGAAAAAAAGAAATTCGCTAGATACTAAATATATTCGATTAATACTTATCGTTATTTTCTATAAATAAGGCTTCTTATTAAGAAAGGCATTATTTTCTTACGTTCATTAAATTCTGTTTACAGAAAGCTATAGAAAGAAAATTAAGTCTTTTCTTATTTTTCGATATACGATTCTGCTGTTATTGATATATTCAATATTATTTGTTAATGCTACAATAATAAGGTGTTTATTCTTTATTACATGAAGAAGCTGTTGTTATTCCATGGCTTCTTATTATTACTGTTGGAATATCCTTGTATCGTGTGTTTTACTTGGGACCTTGTTCCTTCTTTATTATTATTATTATTCTCGCATACATGTGTTTTACCGGACACGGTTTTATCTTTCTTTATTATTACGGACTATCAAAAATCCAGTATTTACACGGACTATTCAATCTTATTTATATTATTACTACTTTAATATCTCCGTTATTAATTGTATATACGTATCATTTGGACGGGTTCCATCGTTTATTATTCTGTTGGAACATCACTGCATGTGAATTTTCACCTTGACCGGATTCCATATTATTTATTATTACATTGGAATAACATAATGTATCGTGCGCGGCGCATCGTTTACGATTTCTTTTGTTATTCCATCTTTATTATACCCGATCAAGTTAAAACTTTTGACTTACATACTCCATGAAATTAAGTAGAATATCCTCGATATTTACGTTTCCAATATCTTTTCACGGAAATATTCTTACGGTCGTTCTCATGAAATTTTACTCTCAAATTAATATTATTGACAATTTGGGCGTTATTAGTTCAAGTAAATGCAAATTAATTACGTGAACTTATTTTATTATGAATTATTATGTCGTCGTGATGATCATCTTTTTGTTATATTATGTATCTATCTGAACATTACGTCGTAGATGATTTGTAGTATGATTATATTGAGGATCTTTCTGGTATAATCTTTGCATTATAAATGATGTGACAAAAGTCGCCGATTATTTTATAATGCGGTGATGGATAGTTTTGGTATGAGTATGACTGGGTGATTCAGATAGCGACCATTGATAATTTGATGAAAATCCTTGTAAAGCGATAGTTATTGATGGATGATTAGATATCCGTGGTTTATTAAGTGAATTAATCAGTCTTAGTGATAAAATTGATTAAAACCTTTTAAACTTAAAGATAATAGAACTTTATTTTCTGATTATATCTTTTTAATGGATTCTTGGTATTAAATGATGCTATTGATCTCCGTTGGCTTTATAATCGATGGTTATGCATATGACCGAGGTATTTTTATCGAGTATTAACATTGAAAATTTAAGAGCTGGATTGATAATTTATTGCAATATCTTAGTTATAATATTTCTTCTTTGCTTAATTGAGACTTATTTTCTCACCCTCTTTTAATGGATTATATTCCCTCTTGTATGGCTGGTTTATGAGAATATAATTTAACATTGTTGAAGACGATTGGGAAAGAGTATGGTCTCTTGGTTAGATAATATTTAGTAGTTCACCTTTCTCACCATTCATGTTAATATAGTGTGAGGTTTATAAATGTAATGAAGACTCATTGTTCTATGGATATTAAATCACAATAAATGTATATTCACAATTGGAATTGCTTTTCTACTCTCTCACGATGAAGACGCTTATCTATGATTTCTTACTTCTACTCTACCACTGCTGCTTATTTTATTCTTCCATTTCTCTCTCATCTCCTCCCACTTCTACTTTGGTATTGGGTGTAAAATGAGAACATATTTCATATTTACATACAAAAGAAGAGTCTTAGTTGAAGTTCACTCTCCACTCCATGAGTCATCTTCCCGTACATTATCACCATCTTCTATATGCTTTCACCAAAAGCGTTGTGTTAGTTGAAGTTCACTCTCCGTATCTATATCTATATCTATATATAGTTTGGTATCTATCACCATCTTCTCTCTCTTTCATTCTTTCAATTGTTCTTCATATTTCTTTTGTACTTTATTTTTTGTAAGTACTTATATATTTTTCTCTATCAATATTTAAGGTTTTCTTTAATTTTATTCATTTGGGGTTTATGATCTTAATTTTATACAAAATATCGTTTTGATTATGAATTTATGATCACTTTCTTTTTGTTAATTGGTGTTTATTGATCTATTTATTACATTGTAGAGTGTGATGTAATTTTTATTGGTGTTTTGTTCACTCTTTTTCATATTGCGAGGTAACCAACCTTGCGTAAAGGTTCAACCAACTTCATACCTGAGTAACCAAATTTTCAAACACTCGGTTTTTTATAGCACACGATTGGTAAGGTTTCATCTCAGGTTACGATCCTGCGGTTTTATATAATTGGTAACCAAATTTTTATACTAAGGTTACCAGACCTCTATACTAGGTACCAAACCAACCTCATTACATTATCTGTAACGAAACCTTATTACCAGGTAACTAATCCGCTTACTCCATAGGTAACAAACTTTCATACTAAGGTAACCAAACTTTCCATACCAAGTAACCAAAATAACAATCCATCTCCACCCATCGGTTTTTTCATAGTGCGGTTGGTAACTAAACCTTCATACGAAGGCGTTCATACAGGTAACTCCTTGGTATAAAAGGTAATTACCTCGTATAAAAGTTGGTTACCTCGTATAAAAGTTCGCTTACCCTGGTTAAAGCTTTGCACCCAAAGTTTGGTTACGAGTTTGAATTTTATTTTCGATTTGAATTTTTATCAACATTACATTACTCACTCTCTTATCTTCTCTTCGCTAACTCACTCTTAAATAAAAATTGAATGAGTTTTAAATGGGTCGAATTATTGGGTTTCGGGATTGATCAACTCAATTGATGACCCTATGAATTGAGATGCTTGCGAGGTGGGCCTAACTCGACTCAAAACCCAAGTTGAGCTCTATTTGAATTATTTAAACGAGTATGAATTACGTTATTTTTGTAATTATTTTGTGTATGATGTATTATTTTTATAAATACTTTCTAATTGCTTTATATCCGAGTTTTAGTTAATTGATCGTCAATTGAGCGTTTAGAATTGTCCCAAGTTTAACATTTAATAAATAATTTATTTTGATTTTTTGTAATAAAAAATAATTTAATTTTATAATAAAAAATTAAATGAATTAGACTTGAGCTTAACCAGGCTCTATTTGCTTGAGCTTGACTCGGACAATAAATTCAACCAAAATTTTCTAAATATTAAGTAATTTTGATGGATATTTTATTAATGCTTACAAATTTTAAAATATAAATACCATCTGTGGGACCATGGAGTATTACACATTTGCTTCGGAAATTGGAGAGAAAGCCTCACATGTTAGCCTGTTAAGGGCCGTACGTGCGCCTGTATGTATAAATACATACATACAGAAAACCATAAGAAAAATTCTGAGATCCAATTTATCGAATTCTCAGTAGCATCTAAATTCAACCTTTGAGGAAAAATGTCTTCAACATTCAGTGGCGATGAAACTGCCCCATTCTTCGGCTTTCTCGGCGCTGCTGCTGCTCTCGTTTTCTCCTGTAATCCCAATCGTAAACCTAGATCGCAGTTATTTACATTTATCTATACTTACTCCTGAATTGCATTATTGCTTTTTTAATTATTTATGCTGATTCAAATATGTGTAATTGTATATCGTTAGTTTTATGCATTCATTTGTGCGGTGTTATACTCAACATCCCCCCCGTTAGTTAACAATTTTGAAGTCAATATCAGCTGTTTGCTTTTTTATTTTATTGCAATAGAATGCAACTGGTCTTCTAATAATGAAAACACATACAAGATTGGAAATTGTTATAGATATATACTTATAAATAGAAATCTGTTTTTTTGTGAATTTAGACTTTTTATCTTATAAGTTTAAATTTACATTCTTTTTTTATATTATACATTTTATATAATGTTTTCTCCATCTCGATTTTGTTGTTTTTTACTTTCGAAAATTTTTAGAATGTAGTGAGATTGGTGTAAAAAGTTTCATTGGGTTCCATATTGTACTCAGCACCAGATATATCCGTTATCAAAACATAGGTATAGCTGTCAGTTAGCATAAGTTAGAAACTAAAGTGGCAAGGTTTTGGAACACATTGAAGGGAAAGGGGGAGAGTAATTTGGGACAGAGGAAGATATTTATTACTAATATGGGCTTTTCATCTGGTAGGCTTATATATAGATATACCAAGTGTGATGGCACACACTAACCATGTTCACTTTTATAATGCAAATAATTTGTTCATGGAAAGAGTTTGAGGAAACAGTAAGAAGATGCTAACATGAGAAAACCACCAATTCATTTGTTAAGAAAGAAGATCATAACACGAGAAAACCACACATTCATTATTTTATTTTGTGATTACAAAGTCATTCAATTATCCTTCTTATAGTCAAAGAGGTGAACAGTGTAACAGTGCAAAATACTCACAAAGGGAACCCAATGGAATTAAAGCCCCTCTCTTGCTTAAACATACCAACATATACCTGCATATTTTTCACTTTATACAATCTTATATACATTTTATTAAAAAAATCTACAGGCAAATCTACATACATATGTATATATTGTACTTGTTTAATTGTTTTCTTTGCAGCTATATATTGTACTTGATTTTGATTCTGCGTGTCATTGATTTCATATAGGTATGGGGGCTGCCTATGGCACGGCGAAGAGTGGTGTAGGAGTGGCTTCAATGGGAGTGATGAGGCCAGAGCTGGTTATGAAGTCAATTGTGCCAGTTGTTATGGCTGGTGTATTGGGTATTTATGGTTTGATTATCGCTGTTATTATCAGTACTGGAATTAACCCCAAGGCCAAATCCTACTATCTTTTCGATGGTTATGCACACCTTTCATCTGGCCTTGCTTGTGGTCTTGCTGGGCTCTCTGCTGGAATGGCTATTGGAATTGTTGGTGATGCTGGTGTTAGGTATGTTTTTCCCATTTGATCTAATTTATTGTTTGATGATGTCAATTTGTATTGGTTCTCAAGTTGGTACATGTTAGTACTATCTAGAAGCAGATGCATTGCAATGTAAAACTCAAGTAGATTATGAAAGTTCAATAATAATTTAGAAGGGGGTTGAATATATTATTACTGATTAAAAAATTATCTTAGGCTTTTTTGAATTTTTAGATAATTAATTTGCAGTGTTCGAAATTAAAATGCAAGATAATAAAAATTCAATTACACAATGCACAGAGATTTGTCAGGTTCACAACATACATCTTGGTATGTTGCTATGTCCAGTCTCAAGCTCCTCTTCAGGACTTGAGATCCTATTATTTCCCGTAATAAAAACTCTTTTAACAGGCGGAGAAGCCTTTACAAAGTTTTATAGACAAACTTTCAACTATTCTCAACTAATCTTTCTTGGACAGCAAGCTCCCAGCTCCCAGCTCCCTCCTCAAGCTTAGTTGTACTTCTTTTGAGTTCAGTTCTATTCTATAATATGGTCTTGAAACAACCTCTTTCTCACCTCACAAGTTCAATAGAGATCCAACTCCTAGCTGACCTCTCTAAAACTCTGGTCTTGGTCGAATAATTTCTCGTCTTTCTCATATGTATATAAAATAAACTAACTCTTACTTTTTCCTTTTTTACAAAAGATTTTAATACAGATATGTTTCTAAAATAAGCAGATAGCAATTAAAGATCAAGTAAAAGTTCAATAACTTTTATATGTGAAATGTGCTTCTTATGTAAACATATGTGAATTTCAACTCAGTTATAAAATTTTATATAACTTTTATATTTGTTTAAATATGCTTCTTGATTAAGCAAATATATCAAGTTTAGTTTAGTTTAAAAGTGCTTCAGTATAGCGGATATAAAGTTTAATGCAATTTTATAAAGAATTATTATTCTTTATAATAAATAACGATATTTCTATGGATTAAACAAATATATCTTTCTTATGGATGTTTAAATAACTTTTATTTATTAAAGTAAAGATGCTTACGATTAAATAGATAAGTTGTTTTAAGCTTTGAATCAAATATGTTTCTATTTAAGTAGATATATTTACTTGAGTTTGTGATATAAAAGTTTAAATAACTTTTATATTGTGCAACAAATATTTTATGAATAAATGAATTTATGATCAAATACTTGTTGATATTACATATTGTAAATAAATCGTTATGAAAATGAATTAGTTAAATTATAATTATAAAGTATAGTGAATGAATCAGTTAAACAATACTTGATATAACAAATATATTTGTTTAACTCAAAGAATATATAATTAATATTTTATCTATTATGTGAATGATTATAAATAAAACCACTTAGGACTTTGAGAAATCGTACGGTCCGATTCCCTCACTTAAGAGGAATATCTCCGTAGTCTCGGTGTCTTAAGTACTGACAAAATTTATAGTTTTACAATTGATATTTATATAAATATTTTTGATAGATTACTTAGATTTTCAAATCCAATTCGGATGATTCACTCTCTATTAGAGGAATATCCTAGGGTTGTTTTGAACTATCAAGTGGATCTACTTTACAATATTTATATAAATAATATCAATAAAAAGCCATTTAGGACTTTGAGAAATTGTACGGTCCGATTCCTTCACTTAGAGGAATATATTCGTAGCCTCGGTTTCTAAGTACTGACTTTTTATTTGATAAATAGATGAAATATATATATATATATATATATATATATAATTGTGTATAACAATTTATATTCGTATATCTATAAATTTAAATAAGCAAGAGATAATTCAAATAAATTAAACTAAATAACTTATCTCAATTACTTAGACCAATTTCCTCTTCTCAAATGATCAGAACTTTGATAAGAAGATAGATAGAAAGTTTTTTAGAAAGAGAGTATGTAGGTAAGGAGAGTAAGCTATTCTTTTTAAGTAAATTGCAAAACAAATTGAATGAAAGTGCCTCATATTTATAGATTTTTGGAGTTAGGGGCAAAAAGATAATTTTGAAAATCAATGGCTAGGATTTATTTGTTTAAAATGAATGGTCCGGATGAAATCAATGACACGGATTGCCAGCATTATTTCTGAAAAAAAATCAAACTTTTCAGCCCATTAAAAAATTCCGCTTCCAAAGAGTAATCATGCTCATTTAATTCGGTCAAGGCAACATTCCTTACATAATAGAAGTTCAACATATGCCTTTCAAAAGTTCCAGCACATGGTCATTAAATGATCATTTGTCCCAAAGGTTTTGTCTCATTTTAATCTTTACAACAGTACAACTTTAGCAAACTTTCGGTCAAAGGCAATAAGCCTTTCATTTAATGTTCTTCATGCACATATATAATTACATACATATTCGGATATATATATATATATATACATGCATGTCCCTTTTTGAAAAGTGTTTTAATCTCCTTAGCCTTATGAAATGTTATTTTATGAACTAATTTATTTAACACTTGATATTTAAATTATCAAGGTCAATAAAATTAATTCAATATGTTTTAGAAAATATTTTAGGTCAAAGTAAAATAAGATGGTTAAAATAATTAAAGTATAAAACCTATGGAGAGGATTTTACCCTTTTAATTATTTTATTTACTTAATTATTGTTATCATCAAAATAAACTAAAAGTTGGAGATCTATCAGATTTAAGGCTGTAAAATGAGCAAACAGTTCGAGCTCGATTCTTACTCGCTCAACTCGAAATATAAATGAGTCAAATATGAACACATTTTAAAGTTCGATAAATTACTCGAATCTCCTCAAATTATAATTTTCTATTGATACTCGGATCATATTCGTTAGAAAAGTCTAAACTGCTCGGGCTCGATTCGGAATCGTGCTCGACTCGGTAGCTAAATGAGCCTCAATCAAACCTTATTTTATACTCGATAAATTTTGTGAACCAAATCAGAGCAACTCAATACTCGGATCGACTCGGTTCGTTTACACCCTTAATCATATTAGATGGCCCCGGCCCCAGCCCCAGCCCCAGCCCCAGGCATTATTTCTTAGTTTGTAAAGGGTGTGCTAAGTTGATTATTTGTTTGTGAGTTAATGTTGTTATTAGCAAGTGATTCTTGAAGCTAATGAAATTATTAGTTAGATGATCTAGTTTAAAGTCTTGAACTGCATAGATTAATATCTGGATTGACTTTTGGAGGACCAATAAAGAATCTGTACAATACTGGACGTATTTAAAGATGAAAGGGAAGGAAAGGGGAGGGAGGGAGGGAGGGAGGGGGGTGCTTGCGCTCATGTCTTGGATGTACTATGTATTTTGGAGCCAGAAATTGGTTAATGTTGCAGGAGATTCAGGACACCAATTTCAAAACAATGATATAGCAATTGACAAGAAAAATAGAAGTAATGTAGTTAATTTTGTTATTCTGCAAAAACTGGAGTATGAATTATGAATGTTTAGTTGTTGAAGCAAATATGTCCAGTTGACTATTATTATAGGTGATTGAGGTATTAATGCAATGAAAAGGCTTGGAAGCTGGTCAACTGCTTGCTCTCTGAATATGATTTGTTTTGCAGAGCTAATGCACAGCAGCCTAAGCTTTTTGTTGGCATGATCCTTATACTCATCTTTGCTGAAGCTCTTGCCCTGTACGGTCTCATTGTTGGCATCATCTTGTCTTCACGAGCTGGCCAGTCCAGAGCAGACTAAGGTAGGGGCGGTGTTTTTATTTTTATTGTTTATGGTGCTGCTTTGGAAGAATGATAGAGTGGGAAAGAAGTGGGTTCTTTTCAGAGTAAGATCAGCTTTTGTGGGGTTGCATAATCTTCTCTTTTAAAGTAATTACTCAACAAAAATGATAGTGCAATGTTCAAATGCTGTTTGTAGTTAGTTTCCCTGCACAATAAGAGCCCGATGCTCGTCTTTTTGCTTTCCTCAGTCATGTATTTTTACAAAATCATCTTTATAACTGTGTAGAATTATTCCGGAATTAGTGTGTGATCTTATTATTTATTTTGCAATGTGATAATTCCCATGCTTATCTATACAATTCTCACTGTTTTTTTTATGGGTTCTTCCAGTAATGTGTATCTTCTGCTTATGGAATTATGTTCTCCATTTAGTTTCTGTTGACCTTTTATTAAGACTAGAAAACATACTATTATTGATGTGGCATGTTTTTGGGATTTGTGCTTACTATATAAGAGTTACAAAAAAGAAAATAAAATGACAAAAATTGTTTCGGCTTTGGCACCTTATTCTGGACTAGTTGTGTCCGGTGCCGGCACTGTATGGACGTTGTGATTTATTCTAAATTTTGGACGGATCAGATGATTTATTGAGTGAGCGAAAAATTCAAAATCATTTGTATTTGATTAGATTGATTTGTTTCAATTACTTGGCTTGTATAATGTGTACTTTGGGCTATTCAATAGAGGCCATTTACTTTTGGTAGTGGTTAGAGTTGGATGGATTGAGTGGCAACTCAATCTCAAATTTAATTTCAATCTAATACCTTCCTTTGCTCTATATATATTAAGCGAGCTGATATTTCCAAATAAAATATTAATATTTTTACATGATTTTTCTCACATAAATAGTAAATGGGTTCCATCTATATGTAAGAAGAGAGACTCATATAAAAATATTATTTTAATATTTGAAAATATCAGTTTTCTATATTAATTAAGCCACAATACAACACTTTAATCTAAATTTTACTACTATGTCATTATAAGGTAGTTGAGAATGAATTTCTTACTTATATAAAAAAGGCAGTTACTTCTTCTAAAAATGGGTGAACATCCCCCCCCAAAAAAAAAAAAAAAAAAAAAAATATTTCGAAGTTCTGAAAATTAATGAGTTGTGATTTGAGTACACCGATTTTCAAGAGGATGAGGGTTAATAGTAATAATCTAAGAAATTAAAGTAGCCAAACAATTCTTCTAATTTCCAAAAAAAATTGTGAGTGAGGACGGAAAACAAAACAAATACCGAACTCAAAACTAGGTCAATAAAGTTTTCTGTTGTATGAAAAAACGAAAAACTTAAAACTTAAAACTTGTGTCTTGTTTGTTTTTAAATTTATATTTGGGATTATTAATTTAGGAATTATAAACTTGAGATTATAATTATAATCTCGGGACTATAATTCTAATATTAATAGTCTTAGAATTATAATATTATAAATTATAATTTCGAAATTATAATCCTTACAAATAAAAATAACTTGATTATATATATACGGATTGATGGATTTAACTTATATTCATTTAAGTTTGTCCATATTAAGTACATTTAAAATTATCCATTTATAACTCAACCCATCAATGACTTGTTATTCAAACCCTTTAAATCAAATCTTTACCCCCCATCTAATCATGAGCATACACTACTTTGTAGACATGTAGTGGAAAGATGACAAAGTATCCATTGATTGAGCACCGATTCTTTCTCAAAAGAGAGGCGATTGAGTTGAAAAGTTACAATTTTTCTTTCCAATTTAACCCAACTTTAGGTCATTTGGGCGGTAACATGCCAAATCACATATTTCGATTTTAGATTGGACATAATTTCTCTTCTTCTTTTTTTTAATCAAACAGCTTATTCGATTGAAATATATTAAAATTATAATATGTTATAAAAGACAAAACAAATAATTGAGAATTTAAAGTGATAATCCTTTCAAACAAAATAACATATTATCAATCATAGCTATAGGACAACATATATATTTCTGAAAAAAAACCATATTACAAAAATAATGACAGAATATGTAGATCTAAGCTATTCTTCAAGATGAGCAAATGAACAACCAGTCGTCTGTTTAACAATTTGTACATGAAAAATCTCTCAAATAAAGAAAACAAAGTCTCAAAAATAAACCTTGATTCGAGCTCCGATCAAAATGAAATTATTATAGGAAATTGATATAAATGTATAACGACAATAAAAATCGTGGTTATAAGATTTATAACGATAATTTTATTATGAAAATATTATTATAACATCATTGCGTGATGAGTTTCATTGCAGGTACCCCGCATTGCCTTGACGCATGCATGGTGGCATCTTTTCTTTTTAGCAGCTACAACATGTCCTCTTAAGCATAAATTAGGCCAGACTCTCTCTCTCTATGAGATTCACATGTCCTTTTCATGACCGATTTTTTTTGGGGTCCCGCGTTTTTTATAGCTTTAGACAGAGCTAGCTAAGCTAGCTACCCTTCCTTTTACATTACATTTTAATTAAATCCAACTACGTTTTTGTTGTAATTTGGTTAAACCTGCACGAATTTAATAAAATATGTCTCTTAAACTGTGTTTATTTACAAAGATGTAGTAACATTTAATATTGAATTATTAAAATTAAGTTTCTTGTTTATTTTAAAAATAACAAAATGACTTGAAATGAGAGATTTTTTAATACAATGTCCAACTAAATATTATAATACTACATATGTGGCGCTTTTGAAATTAGGTATCGTCGCACCTCTGGGTCGTAAACACCACGTGATACATAAATTCAAATCTGAAACTTACTAATATAATCGTAGGTATATCAATCTGACGTAAATCGTGAGTTTGAATACTGAATATTGTCTACTAGATATTATCTAAACTCAAAAGGAGTCGCCATTACAACTATTATCACACTATTTCACCGGAATAGTGAGGACTACTAATCTTATTCTCCGGACCATTACTCTGCTTCCCCGACTCGTCCCAAATTATATTCTCATTTCACGAGAGAAACGGTGAAAGAAAAGGTGAAGCTCAATAAATATCGAAGAAGAAATGTGGCGCCCCAAAATAGGTATCATCACTTCCATTATGAGTTGTCGATACATAGATGCGAAACAACTACAACTTTATTATTACAACGAGAAACCTGTGAGTTTAAATACAAATATTATCTTCAGACAATATCTATACTCAAATAAATCCTCATCACATTTATTGATACATTATTTTACAAAAATGGTGAGAACTACTAAACGACTCTCAGAACTTTCATTCCATACCCAGGCTACGTCTTTCGCTATATTCTAGCCTCCACGAGAAAATGGAACAAAAAGGAAAAGGGTGAGCTCAACTTAGCTCGAGAAAGAATATTATGACTAAGATAATATCTGACAAATTACAGTTAGTCTTCAGGGAAAAATCTAATAGAATACATAGACAACAAATTTTAAATCAATATTCGCATGAAATAATAATTCATTAGAAGAGTTAAGTAGAGAATGCAAACTACTATCTTCATGTATGAATTTAAAAGTTCATCGTCTATCTTTTATCCCCTGTAACATTAATCAATATACATCCGAAATCAAATATTCATCTTTTTTACTACTGGTGAAGATATTCATCATTAATTATGTTCATCTAAACACTGTTCATCTTTGCACTACTCTGACAAAGATATTCTTCGAAATCATTCATCTTTGCATACTGGGCCAAAGATATTCAATAATATCATCATTTAAGGCGAGGATGATGAAAATATTTTCAAAAAACGAATCCAATTGAAACAAAATGACAGGATTAAGGATTAAGGATTAAGTACTTTGTTTTATCCATGTTTAAAAAATACCTCAAAATAATCATAAGTGGTTGTAAAATTCAAGAATGATCAAAACATGGATCTGATCAAAGCTAGTATCCGAGAATAGATATTTTGACAAAAAGAAGAAATTTTTTTTTTCTAAGAATAATCGATGTATCGTGAATAAAGTCTTGTGTATCGTGAATAGTAACTCAAACACCAAAAGATAGAAATTTCACAAAAAAATATCTTCACGCTTATGAATAGTACTTTGAATAATAACTCCAAATGAATAGTAACTCGTGAATAAACTAAGAAGTCATGAATAGTAACTTGAGCATGAAAAAAGTTCCAAATTTGATAAAAAGTTCCAACCAATATTTCAAAGATAATGATATTTAAGAAATAATATCATTTGAGAAAGAAAATAACATCCCTTCCTCGAAAGATTAATCTTAGGTTTTGAATCTAGGGTATAGTCTTTGAAGGAACTTACCTTGCATCTAACAATACTCAAAGTATACTCAAAATACTCACAAGAATACGCTCGATAATATAGAGAGAAAACTTGATTTCTGGTGTGATTTTTAATTCTAACCTAAGCACCTATTTATGGGAAAATGCTTAGAACACAAAGCGAAAATTTAATAAAATAATAATATTTCTTAAAAATATTCAAGCCCACCTTAGAAATCTGATTTCAGATCATTTATAACACATGTGAGCCACTCAATTACAACAAAAACGTTTTTCTTACAAAAAATATTTTAAACTCCAAAATCAATTATTCCTAATTTCGAACTTCAATAATTCATAATAAATAGCCCTTTCATCAGAAAATTCGAATCTCATGAGTTTTCATAGGAAATTCAATTCTCTACAACTTTGCAGAAGAAAATTTTTCCAAATTCCAAATAGAAATTGACCGAAATCCACAAACGAGGCGATTTTACGGTATAATCAAATTTCATCCAATAAATGGGGTCCATGACATGTTTAACATGTTTTAAACATTTATTGCAACAAAAATACTCTTCCTCCTCGTATACTCATATATCGTTTCACCATTATTATATTATTAAAATATAATAATATATTTAAATGAATTATTTTATCGAGAAAAGATAAAATTTCAATTTTCAACAATTGTCGCATTAAAAATTTTCTCATCTATATCCACATAAAATTAATATTTTTCTCATCATATGAATCAATAATTAATTATTCACAAATAATATTACGAATCACAATATTGACAACCAGTAGGTTGAGGAAGGGCTTTCGATAAGAATTTCTTCTTACACAAATTAGGTGACCAAACCTCTCCTTAAAGAGAACTTTCTAGACATTGCCAATAATGTTATCTAATAATATTATTCAGATAATATGAATTATTGCTTCGATAATGAAAAATACTATGTAATGACAATTATTGAAACAATAACAATATAAAATATCAACGCACGTGAATTATTAAATCAATAAAATCTTTGAGCGATTAATTATTGTAACCATTATTGAGTAGTGCCTTCAATAATTGGTGCAATCACCAGTATCTTCTTGTGCAACAACGCCATTATTCGTGTTTTTTAACCATAGGGTATTCCAACGGTGTTAGCAGTAATAACTACGCCTGTTATTTTTAAACAACTTATATTTGTCGTTTTCTTCATCCAATCGCTTTCCAGTTATGGGGCCCCACACGGGCATTTTATGCTTGCCGTCGATACGAATATTCCCTACGATCTGAATATTCCACGACCAAACGAATATTCCCGAGCAATAATAAATATTTTATAACCACTTGCTTATTTTGAAGTATTTGCGTATTTTACCCTTAACTATCCACATTAATCAAATCAACCCTTACTATTTCAAAATAATAAATAGAAAATTGAATTTCATTAATAATAAGTTGGGGTCTTACAACCTCCCTCCTTATGAAATTTCGTCCTCGAAATTGGCGTGACGTCACACAGTGTTTGAAAAGGTGAGGATACCTCGTTTTCATTTCCGTTTCCATTCCGGGTCATTTCTCTATATAGCATTATTCCTCCACAAACTTTAACTTGTGGTATGACCTTTCTTGGCGTGGGACATGCTCCTTCCTATCCAAGATCTTGACGAGATACCTCCTCATACGTTAAGTCTTGGGCTATTTAAATCCTGTTACTAATTCTATAACGTGGTTGGGTCTTTCACATATTTACTGAAATACAGGATATGTGAAACACATTATGAACACGAGACATACTCGAGGTAACGCGTATATGTGGCGCCCCCAAAATAGGTATACATCACCCATTCTGAGTTGTCGATACATGATGCGAAACAACTACTGACTTTATTATTACAATGATGAAAGCGTGAGTTTAAATACAAATATTATCTTACAGACAATATTTATACTCAAATAAATCCTCATCACATTTATTGATACATTATTTTACAAAATGGTGAGGACTACTAAACAATCCTTTTCTAAAACCTTCATTCCATACCCAGGCTACATCTTTATTATATTCTCGCCTCCACGAGAAGAATGGAACAAAAGGAAAAGGGTGAGCTCAACTAGCTTCAAGAAAGAATATTATGACTAAGATAATATCAACACAAATTATCGTTAGTCTTCAACGAGGGAAAAAAATCTAATAGAATACAATAGACAACAAATTTCAGATCAATATTACAATGTTGAAATAATAATTCATAGAAGAGTTACGTAGAGAATGAAATCTACTATAATCTATGAATTTAACGATCCATCATCGATATTTTATCCTGTAACATCAATCGATATTCATCTCAAATCAAATATTCATCTTTTCACCACGAACCAAAGATATTCATCAATCGGTCGTATTCATCTCAACACTGTTCATCTTTGCACTAAAGGCGAAAAGATATTCATCGATCGATCGTATTCATTTAAACACTGTTCATCTTTGACTCTGAGCCAAAGATATTCTTGAAAATCATTCATCTTTTTGCACTGAATTTGAAGATATTCAATAATATCATAATTTAAGGCGAGGATGATGAAAAATATTTTTAAAGAACGAATCCGGTGAAACAAAATGTGAAGGATTAAGGATTAATGATTCGTACTTTTTTTTTTATCCATATCAACAATACCTCAAAAGTAATCATAGTGGTGTAAAATTGAGAATGATCAAAACATGGATACAATCAAAGCTAGTATCCGAATAGATATTTTAGACGAAAAAGAAGAAATTTTATTTTTAAATTGAATAGTCTGAGTATCGTGAATAGTCTTCGAGTATCGTGAATAGTCTTAGATATCGTGAATAGTAACTCAGACACCAAAAGATAGAAATTCCACAAAAAACATTTTCACGCTTCATGAATAGTACTCGTGAATAGTAACTTCGTGAATAGTAACTCATGAATAGTAACCCAGGAACCACGAAAAAGTTCCAAATTTGATAAAAACTTGAATCGACATTTCAACGCGTAATGATATTGAAGAAATAATATCATTACGAAAAAAAATAATATCCTTTACCTCGAAGAATCGATTACTTGGAAGGAAAGGTCGGAAGTGATCTTTGAATGAAACTTTATCTTGAGCAATGACTCTCAAAGTATCTAAATACTCACAAAATCGCTCCGATAATATAGAGAAAGAGAGAAACTTTGTTTACGGTGTGATTTTCAATTCTAACAGCCCCCTCTATTTATAGGAAAATGTTAGCCCGGCAAAGCGGACTTGACTTTTACTTTGACGATGGCTTTACACTTACTATTGCCACCCACCACATTTGAAATAAAATTCAGCACATTTCTTCACCAACCACAAGTGGGGCCCTCAATTCTAGAATTTTCCACCAAAATCAATTATAAACCTAATTTAGAATCAGACACCTCTTAAAATTCATAACAAATCATTAAATGAATTTTAACGGTTCAAAATTTGTGGACATATACTCAACTTATGTATGTATAACATACCCAAAAATTACCACAATCCATCGGTCGGATTAAAAAATTATAACCCATGATATATATCAAAACCCACGATTTAATTTTAATACCTCCAATCAGATAAAATCTTGATAAAACACCTCGGCATAATTTCTTCATTTATAACCACATAAATAAATCCATCATTTATATCCACATAAAATAAATATTTCTTTATCATATGAATCAATAATTAATTATTCACAAATAATATTACGAATCACTGATTATAAATGACCAGGTAGTTCCAGGAAAGAGGGGCTTTCAGATAAGGATTTCTCCTTCTTGGCGGCATGATTAGGTGACTAAACCTCTCCTTGGCAGAACTTTCTAGACATTTGCCCGATAATCTTTATCTAATAATATTATTGAAATAATAAAATTATTAATTTGATAATGGAGATAATGTCTTGATGTGAATTATTGAGCAATGATAATATAAAATATCAAGCCTTGATGATTATTGAATCAATAAAATAAAATATTGAGCGATAACTCTACATGAAATTATTGAGTAGTGCCTTCTTACATGGGATCGATAATTCAACAATTTATGCGATCAGGTAATAACTTCAGATGCGACCATAACGTATTCTTGTATTTTAACCACGGGTATTCAATGATCTTAATCAGTAACAACTACGCCCGTTATTTTTAACTTGACTTATATTTATAGTTTTCCTCATCCATTCGCTTTCCGTTATGGGGCCCACGCATGTGGGCTTGTCGTCTGAATATTCCCAAATGATCTGAATATTCCACGACAAGCGAATATTCTCAACGATAATGAATATTTTATAACCACTTGCATTTTGAAATATTTAAGTATTTAACCTTAACTATCCATATTAATCAAATCGACCCTTCTTATTTCAAAATAATAAATAAAATTCCTTTTTATTTAAAAATTTAGAGTCTTCTGACCTCCCTCGCTTGTAAAGAAATTTAATCCTCGAAATTGGCGTACGTCACAGTGTTTGAAAAAAAAGGTGAGATACCGACTTTCATTTAGTTTCGATTCCGGGTCATTTCCTGCATAGCATGATTCCTCCATGAAACTTTAACTTGTGGTATGACCTTTCTTGTAAGTAGGACATTTATAAGACCAGATTTTATTTTTTTTTAAATAAAAGGAATTTCCTTTTATTTATATTTTGAAATAGTAAGAATAAGGCTTCAAGAAGAGAGATCCTTTGAAAGCCCTTAACAGTGTCAATTATAAACGCGATTCCTCAGAATATTATTAGTAAATAATTAATTATTGATATATACGACAAGGAAATATTTATTTTATAATGAATATAAATGATGGATTTATTTATGTGGTTATTACATTAAGGAATTAATGCTGATCGTGTTTTATCAAGATTTTATTTGATCGAGATATTAAAATCAAATCGTGGGTTTCGAGATATATCATGTGTTATAATTTTTAATCCGACTAATTTGATTGTGGGTAATTTTGATAATGTACATACATAAGTTGAAAGTATATGTCCACAAATTTTGAACCGTTAAAACGCAATCGGATTTGTGAATTTTAAGAGGCTTGATTCTAAATTAGGTTTATAACTTGATTTGGTGGAAAAATTCTAAAATTGAGTGGACCCCACCTGTGGTCAAAGTAAGAAATGGTGTTTTATTTCAAATGTGGTGGGTAATAATTAAAAGTTTCATCGCGTAGAAATTCAAGTCCGCCACGGCTTAAGATTTTCCTATAAATAGGGCTTTAGGAATCAAAATCACACCGTAAACAAAGTTTTCTTCTCTCTCTATATTATCAAGTATTTCTTGTGAGTATTTTGAGTATACTTTGAGTATTGTTAGACGGTGCAAGTTCCTTCACTTACTATATCCTGTTTCATTTAGAAAGATTTAATCTTCGAGGTAAGGGATATTAATTTTTTCAAATGATATTATTTCTTCAATATCATTATCTTTGAAAATGTTGATCTCAAGTTTTATCAAATTTGGAACTTTTTCATGCGTCGGGTTACTATTCATGAGTTATATTCACGATTACTATTCATGAGTTCTTATTCACGAGTTCTTATTCACGAAGTCTTATTCAATAAGCGTGAAAATGTTTTTTTGGAATTTCTATCTTTTGGTGTCGAGAGTTATTATTCACGTATACTATTTTGACAATTCAATTATACTCAAGACTTATTCACGATACTTACACTATTCATCAAAAAAAATAAAATTTCTTCCTTTCGTCCAAAATATCTATTTTGGATACTAGCTTTGATCAGATCCATGTTTTGATCATTCTTGAATTTTACACCACTATGATTATTTTTGAGTATTGTTGGACATGGATAAAACAAAGTACTAATCCTTAATCCTTAATCCTCGTCATTTTGTTTCACTAGATTAGTTCTTTAAAAATATTTTTTCATCATCCTCGATCTTAAATGATGATATTATTGAATATCTTTGGCCCGTAGTCAAAATTAATGATTTACGAAGAATATCTTTGGCTGTAGCTGCAAAGATGAGCGGTGTTTAAATGAACATGGCCTGATGATGAATATCTTTGGCCTAGAAGCAAAGATGAGCAGGTGTTTAAATGAACACGACTGGATCGATGAATATCTTTTGCCTTTAGTGCAAAGATGAGCAGCGTTGAGATGAACATGGCCGATTGATGAATATCTTTGGCCGTAGGTGCAAAGATGAATATTTGATTTGAGATGAATATTGATTGATGTTACGAGGATAAAATATTGATGATGGATTTGTTAAATTCATAGATTATAGTAGATTTCATTCTACGTAACTCTTACATGAATTATTATTTCATTGCGAATATTGATCAAACTTGTTGTCTATTGTATTCTATCGATTTTTTCCTGTTGGAGACTAACGATAATTTATTTGTATATTATCTTAGTCATAACATTCTTCTTATGACTAAGTTGAGCTCACCCTTTTCCTTGTTGTTCCATTTTTCTTCTCGTGGAGGCGAGAATGTAGCTTAGTACTTAGTGGGGTATGGAAATGAAGGTTCTAGAGAGAGTTGTTTAGTAGTCCTCACCATTATTGTAAAATAATGTATCAATAAATGTGATGAGGATTTATTTGAGTATAAATATTGTCTAGAAGATAATATTTGTATTTAAACTCACGCTTTTATTGTTGTGATAATAAAGTCAGTAGTTGTTTACGTACCTATGTATTTGGCGCACCGGAGTAATGGGTTGGAAGGAATGGACTATTTTGGGGTCGCCTCACGGACATGCTCCTTCCTATCCAAGATCTTGGCAATGTACCTCCTCATACGTTAAGTCTTGGGCTATCTCGTCCGGCTTCTAACTCAATAACGTGGTTCGGGTCTTTCACATATTTACGAAGTACGAGGATATGTGAAACACATTATGAACACGAGACATACTACGGAGGTAACGCAAGTCTATAAAGGCTACATTTCCTACTTTCGGTGAAGAATTTGAAATGGACCAATAAATCGTGGATTGAGTTTTCTCTCTTCCCAAATCTTGTAACTCCTTCCATGGAAGCAACTCGCAACAATACATGATCCCCACATTAAATTCCACATCCTTTCGATGAAGATCCGCATAACTCTTTTGTCGATCTTGTGCCGCTTTTGTATCGTTGTGTCGAATCATTTGGATCTTTTAGGTGATATATCGATCGTAACTTTCGGGTCCCAACAATGTTGCTTCACCCACCTCATCCCAACATATTGGAGAACGACATTTTCGTCCATATAATGCTTGAATGGAGCCACACCTATACTTGCACGATAAGCTTGTTGTTGTGGGAGAGAATTCCACCAATGGTAAATACTTATCTCAACGCCTCAAGTTCAGGACACATGAGTCTTAATAAATCTTCACGCTTTTTTGAATATATGAGGATGTCATCAATAAAGACAACAACGAATCCGATCCAAATATTCCTTGAATACTTTGTTCATCATATCCATGAAAGCCATGAGGAGGCGTTAGTTAGTCCGAAAGACACGACTAAGAATTCATAATGCCCATACCGAGGAGGTTACGAAGGCGGTCTTTGGAATATCCTCGCTTTTAATCTTCAAATGATGATATCCGTAACGAAGATCGATTTTTGAAAAGAATTGTGCCCCTTGCAACCGGGTCGAACAAGTCATCAATACGAGGTAGAGGATACCTATTCTTGATGGTGACATGGTTCAATTCCCAGATAGTCAATACAAAGTCGCGTACTCCCCGTCTTCTTCTTTCACGAATAAAACAGAGAGCACCCAAGGAGATGTACTTGGGATCGAATGAAACCGATGTCCAACAATTCAGAAGTTGGACCTTTAACTCTCGAAGTTGATAGAGCCATTCGATATGGGGTTTTAGAAATGGGCTTTGTACGTGTTCAAGATCAATAAAGAATTCAACTTCACGTTACGGGGTAGCCCAAGGAAGTTCTTCAAGAAATACGCCAGAAAGTCAATAACAACAGGAATATTATTCTAAATTTGACGTGTCTTTATTCAAATCCATAACATGGGCTAAGAAAGCTCGACATCCGTTTTCAATAAGCTAATAGCTTTTATGATTAGATATGACAAAGATTGATTTTAATGGTTTAGTTGCTTGAATTGCATAACAAACGTTGGTTAGAATATGAAAAACTAACAACCCACGAAAACAATCAATTTTGGCATGATGAGTAGTTAACCAATCAATCCCTAAAATCACATCAAAAGCAAAGTATCTTTAAAGAGATAAGGTCGACATTGTGTAAGTAATGGTGCCAACTTGAATCAAACAAGATTTATAAATGGATGTGATGAAAGTTTCTCCTAACGAGTTTCCACAGATAGATCAAAGCTCAATTTCTCCAGAGTCAAGTTTAAACGCGTTAAGCCATGCAGGAGAGATAAATGAATGGGTAGCACCGGTATCAAGTAAGGTATAAACTTAGCAAGAATTTATAAATAGCTTACCGTGATCACCTCGTTTGGTTCTCGCATTATGACCATCCACAACAAACGCCTTCCCGGAATCGTTGACTTTGACTTTTACGGGGCGATCTTTTCCAGAGTCACCGTCCCCTGGCTTGAACTAGGTTTCGCTTCTTACTGTACAATCTCGAAAGCGATATGTCCTTCCTTCCTAACTATAGCATACCTTTAAACCTGTTGTGGGCGCTTGATCGATATGTCCCTCTTTTCCTGCGATTTGTAGATATATAAAGTGGTCGTTCTCCTCCCTTAGAACCCGGGTTATTGCTTGACCGGTATCGTCTTCACATAGTCGTTGTTAAATCTCCTCTTTTTAAAATCCCCCAAATTTTTATAAATAAAGATGAATTTTTCTATAAATATTATTTTGAATATTATGGAATAAATTTGATATAATGTTATAGTCATGGGGTAATATTTATAAATTTTGCAAAGTATGCAAGTTGTTATAAAATATTCGTTTGGCTCGGGAATATTCTTTTTGTTAGGGAATATTCGTATAACTACTCAATCATTAGTGGACCCCACAAATGTAATTATTATTTGATCGAGAAAACGACAAAAATATTTTATAAAAATAACTACGGAGGTGTTACCGCTAAAACTGCTGAACTACCCGGTAGTAAAAGTACAAAGAATACGCTGTAGTCGTATAAGAAGACACTCAGATTTGATTATCGATGCTTACGTGAGAAGTCACTCACTTATACGCTCAATTATCACTACAAAGAATCACGATCATATCTCTTATATTATCGATTCAATTATTGTCACAAGATCATCCGATAATATGTTATAGTATTAAATCAATAATTGAGACGACAAGTTATAAATGATTAATAATTGTCGAAAGATTAAATATGTGTTGATGAAAAAAAATGATTTGTGGTAAGTTTGATTATTTTATCATATAAGAGTCATATGTCATCATCTAAGAGTCTCTTCACACATAGTAATTACCTTCATTAGTAATTACCTCGCAAATAGTAATTACCTTCACAATAGTAATTACCTTTCACAATAGTAATTACCTTCACAATAAGAATTACCTTTAGTGAATAGTAATTACCTTCACAATAGTATTTACCTTCTTCAATAGTAATTACTTTTACTACCGCACGTCAAACCACTTGTCGCTTCACATTACAAAGGCCGAACCACTTGTCGCTTCACATTACAAAGCGCCAAACCACTTTTCTTTCACATCACATCATTAGTCGCCAAGCCACTTTTTCACACTAAGAAAGCTAAGCTAGCTAGAAATCTTCTATAAATAGAGGCCTAGGGCTTCATTATTTTCACTTAATTCATTCAAGCTTATAGAGAGAGAAAGTATAGAGAGAATAAGAGAGAAAGAAGAAGAGTATTTTGTTACTACACCGCCGCAGATTCAATCTCCTACCAAATGTAAGGGGTGTTATTCTTTCTTATTCATGAAGAGAACTGCTGTTATTCCATCGCTTATTATTCTCGCTGGAATAACTCAGATAATGCTGGCTTACCCTATACTGGTGACATTCTTCTATTATTCTCTTGAACATCCTCGTCTCATGGTTTTACACCCGGACCGGTTCCGCTTTTTTATTATTATTCTGTCGAACATCCTCGCTCTGCGTGTTTTACACCGAATTCGGTTCCGCTTTTTATTATTCTCACTGGAACAACATCCTGTCAGGTGGTTTTTACACCGACCGGGTTCCGCTTTTTTATTATTCTCGCTGAATATCCTATCTGTGTTTTTACACCGGACCGGTTCCATCTTTATTATTATTCTGGTTGAACATCCCGTCTTGCGTGAATTTTCACCGACCGGTTCCGTTATTTATTATTCTGTTGAATAACTCCGTCGCAAGCGGTCTATCGCATTTACGGTGATTTCTTTTGTTATTCCATTCTTTATTATACCCAAATAAGTTAAAACTTCACTTCTATACTCCATGAAATTAGTGGAATATCCTCGATATTTGCGCTTCATCCAAAGATCTTTTCATGGAAATATTCTTCCGATCATTCTTGAATTTTACTCACAAAACAAAGATTATGTCGATAATTGACGTTAATAATTCCTCGGATAAAATAATTTTGAACTTGTTTTATCAATTTTATATCATTGTCATCATCCTCATGTTTATATTTTTTTGAAAGTCATCTCGTATTCTGAAGAAGTATGTATGGACTTGGTATGATTATGACCAGAGACTATTCTTGTAAATCACGACCGTAATGTTACAAATGATGTGGTAAAATCCTCAATGTAATCAGTAGTATCGATGGACAAATTGTTGGCATGATCACGACTATTAATGAATACACAAATATTCTCGCCCGTAGTATGAATAATTGTGGTCGCGATACTAAAGAATATCCTCGGCGTAGTGCGGGGATGATTCATGATGTGAAATATTTATTAAAGTCGAGTCTCAAATTATAAAAAGGATGAAAACCTTTAAAACCTAAAAGATAGTAGATTTTATTTTCTACTCGACTTTTTTAATGGATCAGATATTCCACCACGTAGCTTAAACTTGATGTTTATTATATTTTATCGCTTTAACATTGCTAAAGACTATTGATAATTTATTCTCGCATTATCTTAGTCATAATATTTCATCGGGCTAGTTGAGCTCACCTTTCTTTTCACCGTTTTCTTCAGAAATGAGAATATAGCCGGGACGAGCCTGGGAAACGAAAGTGATGGTCCTCAAGATAAGATTAGTAGTCCTCACTATTCTAAAATAGTGTGATAATAATTGTAATGAGGACTTTTTTTCGAGTTCAGATAATATCTAGTAGACAATATTTGTATTTAAACTCACATGCTTATGTCGTGATTGCATACCCACGCTTATGTTAAGAAGTTGTATTTAAATTTTGTACCACGTAAGTGGCCACCCAAGATGGGTGATGTATACCTATTTTGGGGCGCCACAAAGTATCAAAGCTTAGGATACGATCCCTGCCAAGATGTGAGAATAGTACTGTGAGGGGAGAGACGGGAATACTTCTTCGCTAGTATTTACCTACCTAAGTTTATGTGCTATTTTATCGGCTGGTCGTAAGATAGGATAATTTGTTATACGTCAATTAACCTTTTGTTTTGTAAGCAAAGATTCTAAAATGACATCCGAGAATGTTGAGAATAGAATGGAGCGCAGCGATCGCTGATTCACCACATATCAATAATCGTGATAATGTGCATCGTGAAGGCGATAACCTCATGCAAACAACAACACCGACCAAAATGATGAATGATCAAATGTTCAGAGGTTTTATGCAATTTATGCAATAAAGAAAGCAGAGCGACTTCCGCCCAAAACGTAGGTGGAAACATCGAAACTCTCAAGCACCACCGCTAAACAATTCAAGGAGCCGGACCACCGAGTTTAAGGAGAGCCAAAACCACTTCAAGGCAAGTACGGATAAAGCAGATTACCAAGATATTTGATGTCTCGATGCTCCGAGGAGCAAAAGGTTCCTTTCACGCTTTTATGTCATGCTGAGAGAGCAGACATCGTGGGAATTCCAGAAACGACTCAACCCGTCAGATCAAGATATCTTGGGAGAAGTTCCAGAGTCGTTTCAACGACAAATACTTTCCCGAAAGTATTCGCCACACGAAGGAGGTGGAGTTTATCAAGTCGAACAAAACAATACGACCGTGTCGCAATACGAGGCAAAATTTATGAGTTATCACTATTATATCCCACTCGTGGATAATGAAGAGAGAATGACGCTAATGTTTTTAAGAGGTTCAAGTTTGAGATACGCCAACATCTTATTTCTCATAAACCGTGTTTGATTCGATGTTGTAAATAGGGCTCAGCTTAGTGGAGCGCGATAACGAGTCAACGCAACTAAAAGAGAGCAAATTTTAAAAAATTATAATACCAAATGAGTAGAAGTCATCGGCTATGACAACAAGCGTGAGGAATCAATAGCCAGATATGGTAACCACTTCTGGTAATCGTACAAAACAATAAGAATGGACATTTCAAGAAAAGGAGATTCAACAATGATGGAAAGACGCCAAGACCAAAGACCCATTGTTAAGGAAGGAGAAAGACCACCTATCATATGCTTCAAATGCGAGGAGAGGGACACATCACCCAAATCACGCTACGCCATCCAAAGCATGTTATAATTGTGGAAGAGAAGGTCACTTAGCCTCGATTTTTGTCACCATCAAGACAATTCAAATTAGATGGAGGCACCAAAGGCCATCCCGTAAAAATCAAAACCTAGAAGGCAAGGGAGAGCGCTTGTCAGACTCTCCCAAAGAGCAAGGAACCCGAATGAGGTCATCACGCGTAAGCTTTATCATAAACTCTAATGAAGTCTATACTTTATTTGATACCTCTGCTTCTACCCATTCTTTTATTTCTCCTACTTCGCGCCATCGATTAAATTCGACCTCGAGAAATTAGACTTCGATTTATCTCGTGGAAACTCCGTTGAGAAACCTCATTACATCCACTCGCTTATAAGTCTTGTTTGGTTCAAATCGGTACTTCACATTACCCGTCGATCTTATTTCATTAAAATACTTGATTTGACGTGATTCTGTGGATCGATCGTTAACTACTTATCATGCAAAAATTGATTGTTTTCGTAAGGTTGTTAGCTTTCATATTCCTAATCAACCTATTATGCTAATTCAAACGACCAAACCATTAAAATCAATCACCGCTATCTCAAGCCATAAAGCTATTCGCTTATCAAAAACTGATGTCAAGCTTTCTTAGCTCATGTCACGATTTAAATAAAATACGCCGCTTTAAACGATATTTCTATTGTAATAAATTTCCGACGATTCTCAAGAACTTCCCTGCCTACCCCCTGAGCGTGAAATTGAATTTTGTATCGACTTTCGAACCCTAGATAAAACCCATTTCCAAAGCCCCATATCGAATGGGCTCCTATCAACTTCGTGAGTTAAAGACCCAACCGCAGGAATTGTTAGACATCGCTTTATTCATCCTAGTACTTCTCCTCGGGGTGCTCCTGCTCTATTCGTGAAGAAGAAAGATGGAGTATGCGACTTTGTATTGATTATCTGGAGTCAATCATGTCACCATCAAAATAGTATCCATCACCACGATGATCGATGACCTGTCAATCACCAACAGTAAGGAGCCAAATTTTTTCAAAGATCGATCTTCGCTCCGATATCACCAATTGAAGATTAGAACCACGACATTCCAAAGACGCTTAAAACTCCCAGACGGCATTATGAATTCTTAGTCATGTCCTTTTGATCGACTAATGCCCCGCCGCTTTCATGGATATGATGAACCGAGTATTCAAGGAATATTTAGATCACTTTGTGGTCGCTTTTATCATGACATCCTTATTTATTCCAAAAGCCGTGAAGATCATGAGCAACACTTGAGGTCGACACTCCAAAAGCTCGTGAATATAAGCTTTATGCCAAGTCAAGAAATGCGAGTTCGCTCAAGAAGTAGCATTCCTCGGGCACGCAGTATCAAGTCATGGAATATCCGCTGACCCAAAGAAAGATCAAGCTATTCAAAGTCGGGAACAACCTAAATCAAAGGATCAAGTACGAGCTTTCTTGCTTAGCCGGTTATTATCTGAGATTCGTGGAAGGATTTTCTAATCGCTACTCCATCGACTCACAAACTTTTTAAAGATACAAAGTTCTATTGAGCGAAGAATGTGAGAAGAGTTTTCAAGAACTCAAGAGAGACTTATTTCAAAGACCGCTCGGTAAATACCATCCGCCTTGAGGATTTGTCATCTACAAAGTGCTTCGCAAAGGGTCGGGATGTGTTCTCACGCAACATGGAAAAGTTATAGTTTATGCCTCATGATAACTCAAAGAATATGAGAGGAATTATCCTACTCATGATCTAGAGTCAAAAACATGTCTTTTGCACTTAAAATTTGGAGGCATTACTTGATGGGGAGAAAGTGGAGATCTTTACTGATCATAAAAGCCTCAAATATTTCTTCACTCAAAAGGAACTCAACATGCGACAACGACGCTGGCTTGAATCGCTGAAAGATTATGATCATACCATCCAATACCATCCTCGAAAAGCGAACGGGTAGCCGACGATCGAGTAGAAAAATCATATGCAAGCACGAAAAGCGATATTGTCAACGCAAAGCCCATTTTGTGTGACTTGCAAAGGATGGAGATAGAAAGTTAAAGACTCCAGGACGATGTGATGATAGCGAATATACGAGTAGAACCGACTTTTAATCGATAAAGTTAAAGTCGCCAAGCTACGCACTGAGCCGATGCGATGAGGAAGAAAGAAAGTGCAAGAAGCGTGCTACGCCAAGCAAGAATCGATGAAGAAGGAATACTTTGAAATCAACTCCATTTTGTGTTCCTAACGACCCTCGATTTAAAGTATAATATCATGATGGAGGCGACAACACACCATTTGCAATCCATCTCGGGAGTACCAAAATGTATCATGATATTCGCCATACATTTTGGTGGAGCAATACAAGAGAGAGAGATAGCTGCTTATCTCAAGGTGTCTAACTTGTCAACGAAGTTAAAGCGAGCATCAAGTACCAAAAGGTCCATCAGAACCACTTGAAATTCCAGAATGGAAGTGGAGCACATTACCATGGATTTCAAGCACGGCCTTCCTAAGGTTTCTCAAGGCATCGATGCGATTTGGGTCATTGTTGATAGATCGACCAAGTCCGCCATTTCTTACCGATACGAAAAACTTATACACTTGAACGCTCTTGCTCAGATGTACATAAACGAGATCAGAAGATCGCATGGTATGCCAGATCCATAGTTTCGATCGAGACCCAAGATTCACTTCACGATTTTGGGTTAGTTTGCAAAAAGCTATGGGCACAGATTTCACGATTTAGCTCTAAGATATCATCCTCGCATTTGACGGACAAATGAGAGGACTATTCAAACTCTCAAGATCTATTAAGACTCGTGGTCCTTGATTTCAAGGGAAGTCGGGACAAGTTCTACCATCGTGGAGTTTTCCTACAACAACAGCTTATCAAGCAAGTATCGCATGGCTCCATTCAAGCGCCAGATGGAAGAAAGTGTCGCTTCCAAGATGCTGGGACGAGGTGGGTGAAGCAACGTTGTTGGGACCGAGTTGGTACGTATGACTACTTTTAAAAGATTCAAACGATCCGACAACGATAAAAACCTCACAAAATCGATAAAAGAGTTATGCCGATCTTCATCGAAAGGACGGGAATTCGAGATATGAGAGATCATGTGTTGTTAAGAGTCGCCCCATGGAAAGGAGTTACAAGATTTGGAAAGAGAGGAAAACTTAATCCTCGATTCATCTATTCCATTTTTAATCCTCGATCGAGTAGGAATCGGGCCTATAGACTCGCTTTTACCGCCAAATATGTCTCAGTGTTCATAACGCTTTTCACATATCTATGTTACGTAAATATGTGAAAGACCCAACCATATTATCGAAGTTAAACCTATTAAATAAATAGCGGAAGATTTGACGTATTTAAGAGGTTCCCGTGCTCAAATTTTGATAAGAAGGAACATATTCTACGCCCCAAGGTTATACCTCAAGTCAAAGTTTTGTGGAGGAACCACGATGTCGAGGAAATGACTTTGGGAGTTAGAATCAAATGAAATCAAGGTATCCTTACCTCTTCGACATACCAGTATCGCGCACTAATTTCGAGGGCTAAAATTTCATAAGAAGGGGAGGTCAGAAGACCCCAACTTTTATAAATAAAGATGAATTTTCTATAAATATTATTTTGAATATTATGGAATAAATTTGATATAATGTTATAGTTGTGGTAATATTTATAAATTTTGCAAAAGTACGTGTTGTTATAAAATATTCGTTTGGCTCTGGGAATATTCTTTTGTTAGTGAATATTCGTATAACGGCTCAATCATCAGGTGGACCCCACAATGTAATTATTATCATTTGATCGAGAAAACGATAAAAATATTTTATAAAAAATAACTATGAGGTGTTACCGTTAAAACCGCTGAACTACCCTAAGGTAAAGTACAAAGAATACGCCAGAATCGATAAGAAGACACCAGATTGATTATCGATGCTTACGTGAGAAGTCACCAAATTTACGCTCAATTATCACTACAAGAATTGGCCGTGATCATATCTCTTATATTATCGATTCAATTATTGTCACAAGATCATCCAGATAATATGTTATAAGATTAAATCAATAATCGAGACGACAAGTTATAAATGATTAATAATTGTCAAAAGATTAAATATGTGTTGATTAAAAAAAATGATTTGTGGTAAGTTTGATTATTTTATGGGGGCCTATATGTCATCATCTAAGAGTCTAAGTTTGATTAATTAGAATTACCTTCATCAATAAGAATTACCACAATAGTATTTACCTTCACAAATAAGAATTACCTTCATAGTATTTACCTATAGTAATTACCTTCAATAATAGTAATTACCCACGTGGAATAGTATTTACCTTCACAATAGTATTTACCTTCTTGTAGTAATTACCTTTACTGTGAGGCCAACCACTTGTCGCTTCACATTACAAAGGCCGTCAACCACTTGTCGCTTCACATTACAAAGCCAAACCACTTTTCTTTTCACATCATTAAATCGCTTTTCTTCACTTTTCACACTGGTAGCAAAAGCTAAGCTAGAAATCTTCTATAAATAGAGGCCTAGGGCTTCATTATTTTTCACTTAATTCATTCAAGCTTATAGAGAGAGAAAAGTATAGAGAGAATAAGAGAGAAAGAAGAAGAGTATTTCATACTACACACCGCCGCAGATTCAATCTCCTACCAAATGTAAGTGGTGTTATTCTTCTTATTCATGAAGAGAACTCATTGTTATTCCATCGCTTATTATTCTCGCTGGAATAACTCAGATAATGCGGGTTTACCCTTCTATATTCTCATTGGTGATCCTTCTTTATTATTCGCCGCTTTTTATTATTCTTCGTCATCCTGCTCAGGTTTTACACCGACCCGTTCCGCCTTTTATTATTATTCTTGAACATCCTGCTCATGGTTTTTTACACCGACTCGTTCCGCCTTTTTATTATTCTCGCTGAATATCCTATTCAGGTTTTTACACCGACCGTTCCATCTTTATTATTCTCATTGAACATCCTGCTCGCAGTGAATTTCACCGACCGGGTTCCGTTATTTATTATTCTCGCTGAATAACTCGCCTGCGCTGTTTCATCGCATGCACGGTGATTTCTTTTGTTATTCCATTCTTTATTATACCCAAATAAGTTAAAACTTTCACTTCTATACTCCATGAAATTAGTGGAATATCCTCGATATTTGCAAGCTTCATCCAAAGATTCTTTCATGGAAAATATTCTTCCGATCATTCTTGAATTTTACTCTACAAAACAAAGATTATGTCGATAATTTGACGTTAATAATTCCTCGATAAAATAATTTTGAACTTGTTTTATCAATTTTATATCATTGTCATCATCCTCATGTTTATATTTTTTTTAAAGTCATCTCGTTCGTAGAAGGCATGTATGGACTTGGTATGATTACGACTGTGAGACTATTCTGTAATCACACCGTAATGTTACAAATGATGTGGTAAAAATCCTCATCGGGCCGTCAGAGCATCGATGGACAAATGTTGGCATGATCACGACTTATTAATGAATACACAAATATTCTCGCCCGTAGGTATGAATAATTGTGGTCGTGATACTAAAGAATATCCTCGTCAGAAAAGTGTAAGTGATTCGATGATGTGAATATTTATTAAAGTCGAGTCTCAAATATAATAAAGATGAAAACCTTTAAAACCTAAAAGATAGTAGATTTTATTTTCTACTCACTTTTTAATGGATCGTTATTCACCATAGCTAAACTGGTCAATGTCTATTATATTTTATCATTTAATATTATCAAGACTATTGATAATTTATTCTGCATTATCTTAGTCATAATATTTCACCGGGCTAGTTGAGCTCACCCTTTCTTTCACCGTTCTTCTTCGTGAAATGAGAATATAAATGGGACGACTAGTGGGAAACGAGTGATGGTCCAAGATAAGATTAGTAGTCCTCACTATTCGTGAAATAAAGGTGATAATAATTGTAATGAGGACTTTTTTCGAGTTTGATAATATCTAGTAGACAATATTTGTATTTAAACTCACGCTTTATGTCGATTGCATAGCATTAAGAATACAAGAAAATACGTTGTGGTCACATATTGATTACCAAGGATGCTGCTGAATATAAGTTTGTTAAAAATAAGAATACGTAAGCCGTAATTCAATTAACACCTGATTGCGACAAGATTGGTCAAAATATCGAAGTGTATCCGCTCAATATTTCAATAATTTTATCATTAAGCTATCGCTCAATAATTTTCATGGTCTTATTCATTTTTTATATTATTATCATTATTGCGTCAATAATTGTCAACTTTGACATTATCTCCATTATCAAATCAATAATTCATATTATTTGAATAATATTATTAGATAAAGCATTATCGGCAAATGTCTAGGAAAGTTCTCGTCATGGAGAGGTTCGCTACCTAATCACAAGGCCAAAGAAGGAGAGATCTCATCTGAAAAGCCTCCTTCCCCGGAACTACCGTCATTGGCATTGTGGATTCTCGTAATATTATTTGTGAATAATTAATTATTGATTCATATGATAAAGAAATATTTATTTTATATGGATATAAATGATGGATTTATTTATATGGTTATAAATGAAGAATTATGTTGAGTGTTTTATTTGTATTTTATCTGATTCGAGGTATTAAAAATTAAATCGTGGGTTTGAGATATATCATGGGTTATAATTTTAATCCGACCGTTGGATTGTGGTAATTTTGGATATGTTATACATATAAGTTGAGTATATGTCCACAAATTTTGAACCGCTAAAAATTCACGAATGATTACCATATGAATTTTAAGAGGTGTCTGATCTTAAATTAGGTTTATAATTGATTTTGGTGGAAATTTCTAGAATTGAGTGGGCCCCACTTGTGGTTGGTGAAGAAATGTGATAAATTTTATTTCAAACGTGGTGGTGCACAAGAGCAGAAAGCCTACATCAGTGTTGGCGTGTCAAGTTCTCGGCTTCCGCCTACAGCTAACATTTTCCCATAAATAGAGGGCTAAGTTTAGAATTGAAAATCACAACTTAAACAAAGTTTTCTTCTCTATATATTATCGAAATAGATTTTGTGAGATTAGATACTTTTAGAGTCATTGCTCAAGATAAGTTTCATTCAAAGATCACTTCCGACCTTC
>CM035166.1:2983436-3049480 GCA_020205615.1 Panax quinquefolius
TCAATGTATCTCTAAATTCACAATTAAAGTTTACTTTACCCATCTACAAGGTCTCAAAATCGAGGGCCTCTAAGCTTCAAAGCTTCTAGAATCAACTTCCTCAAGCAACCAACTTTGGTCGGTAGTTGCATGCATCCTCCTTAATTATTATTAATGTCATCTCTTTTGTCCAAACAGTGTAGCCATGTACTATAATTTTGAGCATGTGCTCCTATTTTCTGAATGTCCCAAAATTCAACTATTCAGAAATATATACACTGTTAACTGTTGTAAGCTAGCCATGTTGCATCTAGTCTTAATTAAATTTTAAGTAGCTCCTTGGGACCAATTTATTAAGACAATTAAAAATGAACAGTGATAAATTAAGTTATAAAAAAATGAACAGTGACAATTTATTGTGATAAATTTATACTGGATTATAATTGTGAAATTTATTAATACATAAAATTAATAATAATTATAAAAACCCCAATTATTATGAATATTTTTAAAAAATATATCACTAATATTTATTTATATAATTAATAATTAAAAATTAATATAAACTTTCACAATATACTCCTTTACCGATCCCATAATATAAATCGTTTTAGAAATTATTTTTATTAAAAAAGCTAATATAAAAGCGAATTTGAAAATTTCAAGTAAAAGTATTAATTGTTTAATTTTCAATATGTACTCAAGCAATAAATAAATTTTGGTTCTCTCACTATTTTATTTGATAAATAATATTCTTTTTTTTAATATAATAATAATATTATATTTAATATTATAATAATTATTTCTTTAATACTTGTATAAACTTTAAAACGAATTATATTAATTGACGCATGGGGTATTTTATTTTTCATGCTCTAAAGTCAGAAGTGGAGGATCACTAACTTGGGACCTGGTATCATGCTTGTAATAGGATTAGTGGGTTTCAAACTTCAAATACCAAGTTGGCAAAATTAGTTTTGATGACAGATATTCTGGGACCCACAGTGTCAGGATACAGATAAACCAATTAATCCACAAACAACCACATCCCCAACTTTCTTCACGGGTTGGTCATTTGAATAGTGTTAGAAGTAGTAGCAAAAAAATTTAAAATTAAAGTTTGTTAATTTACGTAATAATTTGAAGAATATTATTTATTAATTTTATATTTTGTATTTTATTAATCTTCTCAATTCAATTAATTGTACATCAAATATATTAAGCAAAATAAATATTTTTAATTTTTTATAAATGTCTTGAAGAAGAGAATAAGATTCACAAACTTTGAATAGAGAGATGGAGGATTCTGATTTGATGATGATTAAGGTTGAAAAAGAGCTTAAAAGATAATTTTTTGATGTGATTCAAATACATTTTGAGTATTTCAAAATGGTTGAGAGGCTACTTGGAGATCTTTCTTTGGCTTTTAGTTTATTGCGCGAAATAAGCGTAAAATTTTATAAATTTTTCGCATTATGTTTTTGATATTTTCATATATTTCGTTTTAAGTATGAAGGTGAGGCCATTTATATGTTCATGAGGAAAATTATATGAAAATATTAAAAATACATATAAAATATCGATTCGCATTTATATATCATGTATGCCTTCACCAAATCACCTCCCAATTAGAAAATGAAAGTATTAAAATAATTTTTAAAATCCAGAATATTTGTCACTATTGGAATATATTGACAATTTAAAAGTTAATTAAATTAAAATTAATATTGATTTATTAATGTCTTGAAAATAATAGTTATAGTAATTAGTATTATTATTTTAGGACAAAAAAGACTACTTATTTTAGTAGCCAGTATTGAATTGGGGTTCTTTTCTCTGTATATCCCTTTCTTAAATCTACAAAAAAAAAAAAAAAACTATAAATCTCATCTGGCATTAATACTCCTTCGTTTCACTTTATCATATTATGAATTCCTTTTCTAAAGTATGACTCATTTTTCTTTGATAATTGTAGAAAATGACAATGATGCAACGTCTCCAAATATAATTAATATCATGTTATTAATATTAAACAAAACACTTAAAAAATATAATAAAAAGTAATATATATGTTCTATAAAAATTCATAATTTCATATAAAATAAAATATTTCTACGCGTGTCATACCTACTATTCATGATCATATAAACATGAAAATATAAAATAAAATAAATATTTTATCTAAAAAATATATATTTCCTTCCTATAAAAATAAAAAATACAAAATTTTCATGTAATAATATGAATTTGTTAAATTAATAAAATAAACTTCAAAAACTCTAGTATCATAAACCACCCATAATCATATTACCTGCACAAAAATACGGTCTGGTTGAGAAACAGTTTTGAAAGATAATCCGTCGCCCAACGAACCGCCACCAAAGCATTCCTCAGTTCTCCCGCCGGCATTTTATCTCCAAATTCTATCACAGACCAAACCAACATCGTCGTAGTAAATGCCATCGAAACCCCAGACTTAACATTATCTCCGGCGTCATAATAACCGCCGGTCAAGTCAGCACTCACCGTATAACCGTCGCCGGGGCCCGAATTCGCATACGCCAACTGATCCTTTGGTCCTGCGGCAAAATCCTGAGCGCTGGCCCTCGAAAAACATTATGGATTTCGTCAATGCATCAGCGTAATCATGGTAGCTTGATTCAAACAAGGGAAATTATTAAATTAAAAGAATAGAAGAAGAAAGTTAAAGTGAGGGATAGTTTTCATAGTTCTTCTCCTCCCAATTCCCCTCAAGTGTTTGTGAAATTGAGAGTGGGTAATGGGCTGTTTTATAGGCTGTCTGAGGGTATCACGGAGAGAATTAAGCGCCAAACAAGACTAGTAGTGTCAGTAAAAAATCACATGCAGGGCAAAATGTGAGTCCATTACTACTTAGTCATCTTATATATTGTCATTGTCATAAATTTTGTGTTGAATTACAATTATAAATATATATCAGCGAAATTAGATATAATTATAAAAGAAATTGTTACATCTCTTTAAAAAATCTCATAATTAATAATCAAAAGGTGGACTTCTACATTAATAATATAATATCATTTCCTTACTACGTACTATTGCTATTAGCAGTACTTAGAGCATGTTATTTTACTGTTGAAGTGTTTGGGGATGATTTATTTTTTGACTTACTTTTGATTTATATAAGTTATTTTTGATAAATAATAAATTCATACTTAATAAAAATAATTTATAAGTCATTTTAAAATAAGTAAACTTGATCAAATATAAATATTATTTTACCCTTATTTTAATAGTGTTTATATCTTATTTTAACTTATAAGTCATTCTAACTAAATACCTTCACATTTATTTTAATTTTATTTTGACTTATAAATCATTTTAAAATAAGTATGTTGACAAAATATAAAAGATTGTTTTGCCATTATTTTAATAGTGTTTATATCTTATTTTAACTTACAAGTCATTCTAGCCAAATACCTTCATATTTTATTTTAACTTAATTTTTGACATAAATCAAAAAGTTGTCAAACACTTTTAATTATAAGTTACCACATAATATGACTTATAAGTCATTTAAATTTTAACTTACAAGTCATTTTAAAATAAAATATGGAACTTGTTGGGAATTATATATGTTAATCAACCAATAAAATAAAGAGATACAAGATTTAATATAGAAAATCCTTAAGTAAAAACCACAAATCAAAATTTGAATTTCCACTATATCAAAATAATGGATATACAATAATCCTCATAAAATTCTGTACCTAAAACTTGAGATTACATAATCTTAGTGACATAATTTTTTGCATCCCTATAAGCGATAAAACCCTCCACAAAATATAATTTTTTTTGTCTGAAATATACTTGATATAAAAACCCTCTCGATAACAAACTAAAACTTCACTCCACCATTATCTATCTCTAACTCTTAGGATCTTCACGTAACTTTTAATTGCAATACACTTCAACGACTAAAGATAAGACTCTATTTATATATAGAGTACCTACAATTATGCTTTTCTATTCAAAATAGGACACTTTTAAATAAAACTCATACTACAAATAGACTGCTCTTCAAAAATAATACTTTTATTAAAAATAAGATTTTTTTTTTCATAATAATAATTCTTTTATGAATATGATTCAAAAGTATTCTAATATAACTATATATAGATGCTAGATGGAAATGGAGTGCAAATTTGTGGGTGCCCATTTGTAATAACTTGAATTGATTTTGGTTCTTCCATTTGTTAAAGGTGTGTCTACATGTTTGGAATTTATGATTTGGGTCCATTCAATGTTTAACTTTGTTATAAGTTATGAGATAATTGACTTTTATGGTTTTTATGTTCAAAGAATGTCTCTAAATCACTGAAAATAATTGACGTTACGAGGAGTGAGAATTTTCGATATATTTGATATTACGAAGTTTCTAGAAAATATTAATTATAATTTTTTCTCTATTGCCTCAAGCTATATGGAGTATTTCATTTATCTAGAATCTTATATAGATACATCTTTTCTTAATTAATGCAAGAGGTAATTGTGGTGGTACATATCAATCTTAATGACAAAATTGGAGTAATAAATGACTTGGCCCAATAAGTGTGAAAACCTTCAAGCGTCGATTATTTAGGGATGAAGGAGTATTTTATTTTTATGGGTAACGTATATTTTTATATGTATTTTTGATATTTTTCGTGAGTATTCTCTCGTATAAATATCGATTAATTTAAACTTTCATTGTCGGAAAAAGAACCATACGTAAATATCAAAAATACATTGCAGTTGTTACAGAGATGAACAGTTTGGGGAGAGTAATAATGGCAGTTGGAGTCCATTAATTAACTAAAATTGAAAGTAGGAAGTTGTGAAGGCAAAGGGACAATATATTAGTACTCCCTCCGTCCCATCCCAGGAAAAAAATCATGGGGGACTTTTCACGTATATTAAGAAGAGGAATGAAATGATAAAATTGTCTATAATAATGTCATTAATTATTTTCAATGTAGGTGAAAGAGAATTAGAATAAGAAAAGTATGAGATATTTAATGCTACGGGTATAATAGGAAAAATATATGTAAAAGTTTAGTTATTAAAAAAATGGACATTTAACGCAGGATTAGAAATAGTAATAAAGAAACTTTTATCATGGAGACGGAGGAGTAACCTTATAGTGTATAGCAACAGGACTCTTCTCCATTCTCAACTGTATTGGTTATTGGGAAGGCGGATAAAAATCACAAGCTTTCAGCTGAAAGTAGTTGGTGAATTGGAGTGCACTTTGGCATGTGGGGCAAGTGAAACTGCCAGAATCCAAATCTACAAAATTTTATATTATTATTATTTTTAATATGGAGTTTCTCAACCCTAGTCAGACTTTCGGACCAGCCCTTTTTTAAACCAGTTTGCACTAGATTTCCAATGGCCCCATTTCTGCAGTTTTATCTACTTTTTCACAATTATTTACAGTGAGATTTGATCCCAAATGTTTCGGATCTACGGCTCCAACTATTGGGGTTTCTACAAGTTTTACAATCACCAGCAACTTACGTGGGTTTTATAGTTGGCTGGAATCAGACCAAATTTCATCAAGTTCAGTAAAGAAAAGTGGAAAATCCTACATATTTCCTTTCATAGCTAGTGTAGTTTATGTAGCACATTTTATTTTAATTTATTTTAGGTACATACAGCCCAATAATTTTCATTTCAAGGCTTCTTTCCAGAACCTACGGAAGAACCTACAGCACCACCACCCAACCACCGCGACCCACATTGTTAGTGTAATACTAGCCAACACAAGACTTCCAGCCTCCAGGGAGGGTAATATTTCAATATACCAGACCCACATTGTTAATTAATAGTAATACTAACCAACATGACTTCCAGGTGTAATATTTCAATATACCAGCCGACTCCTTGTCAAAAAAACTAAGAGTGATCCACATTCGTTTAGATAGAGCATTAAAACTTCAATTGCAAGCACATCCACAGACACTATCAATTCAAAATGAATGCTCCATAGTAAAATTCAGCACATTTATAACATAAAAAGTTTCAAAAACCAACAAGTCAAGATCTAAGAGAGTTTCAGAGTAGCATTATTCTAAATGCTTAAAAGAAATCTCTTCAACTGTAAACAAAATAAAAGATCATACTACCGGTCACTCAAAGTAATAAACCAATAGTTACACCCATCAGTATCGCCTGGGAAGCGGTCCATCATCCTTCCAGATGGACACTCAAATGCAAGGTGTCCTCGCCCCATAGTTGTGACAAATCATCAAGGCCACACAGTCACGGCTCATATGACCCACCTGCTGGCAGTTCCGACACACAATATCCCGATAACCACCACCACCACCACCATAACCACCATGCCATAACCACCTCCACGCCACCATAACCACCACCACCACGGGGACCGCCGCCCCTCTCATCCATCATATTAGCTTTTGGGCACTCTCTATAGCGTGACCCGATATGTTACATGTTGCAAACAGGATCATTCTGACAATCACGAGCTAGGTGGCGGTCTTTCTACAGTTCTTGCATGCCTTATCATTAGTACAGTCAGCTGCTACATGGCCTTGCTTAAAAGCAGTTATTGCACAGCCGCAGATCACCAGGTGGCAGTTGGGGAGCTGAGCAGTCCCTAGCACGGTGGCCTGTCTTGCATAGGTGTGACAGATTCCCTCATTTGGACAGTTGCCAGCCATGTGTCCAGGTTCCGACAGTTCCAACATAGAGATTTTGTGGTGCACTCTGATGCAATATGCCTGATTCATAATATTAACTTCATCATTAGTGTTGATGATGAAGACAACTAATGTGATAGTAATAGTGTCTGACATAGCAAGTACATGTAATCATAGTTTTCTCTTAAACAGGAGTTAAGACATGAAGAGAGATACAACTACTAGTGCATTCCTTTGAGACTAGAGCAGGTAGTAATTGGTTATTTAGTGATGATTATGATCATAACACTATTTGATATTTCATGCACATGTTAGAGTTGACTTTAAGAGACTTTAAAACACAAATAGAGAGATATAACTGTTTAGCATGTTTCTTGAGACTAACAAAAGTCAAATTAATACAAAAAATGTAACATGAACAAAGCATGTATTGTATCACAATAAATTCAAAATAAAGCGCCAACCTCAATGAGACACAGATAAAGAGAGAGAGCGGTGTCCATTGAATTTGAACAAAGTGCCATAGCTTAGTTAAAAGATCAAAAGATAATGCATGAAGAGAAATTACTGCTAATACAAAAGCATAAGATTATTCATTAAAACCATTTAAAATAATATTCAAAAGATGCAACAAAGTTATGTGAGCGAGTTTCTCAAAAGAATACACTACCAAACTTGATGAAAATCAGAACTCACTTTCACTTTCTTTAACTAATTGTGAGAAGTTATCACTCTTGTTCCACTGCCACTAAACCAACCCCCCTCCCCTCCCCTCCCCCAAACCCCAAGCCCCCAAGCCCCAAGCTTTGAAATGCGATTGTCAAGTATAAACCAAACCCTGTGGATCACTAATTCATGATGTAGTAAGGACATGAATGATGCTTGAGATCCCCAAACACTGCACTAAATTGAAACCCATACAATGTGGCTTGATAAGGTGTTGATGCTTGTCATTTGGAGTTCAGAATTTTATTGGAGCATTTGAGAGCCTAACAGTAAGCATTACTCGGAGAAAAAAATGTGCGGTGCTTCTTTTTACTTGAAAATGTCATACCCCAGATGCATTTCAAATGTTAGTAGCCTACCTCACGATTTTGCAGAAGGACCAAACACTTAAAATGAGACCCCAAAAAAATTATAAACCTGTGTTTAATGCTAGACACTACATGGTTTCTTCTATACACAAATTCTTACAACCAACATTGTACAATTACAACAGAAACTCAACTCTGGAATAGCATATTTGCGAAGGAAATTCAGTTCAACACATCAAATGAATATTACGTAGCATATAGTGCGCCATAAACATCCTTACCCAGGAAGACCACAATTGTGACAAATTGCCACATTAGGGCATTCTCTAGCAAAATGACCTGGTAAACTTGCAGTTCTTGCAGAGATTGTTCTGGCTGGAAGCAAAAAAGAGAATACAAGTGTTAATTTTTATATGAGAGTGGGGGAGTGGGAGAAGGATAAGAGCGTAATGTGTTTTCAATCATTCAAAATCGATGATTCACCAAGCTCTACTAGATAAAAGGAAAAGTAGAGGAAACAGTAACAATCAAACCAAACTGTATTCATTAGAAAAGGTAGAAAAGGAGAAAACAACAGCAGCAATAATCTTTTCCTCTCTTTTTCATATATTAATAAAATACATATTACCCTTTTCTAATTTATCTTTTGCCTTCAATAGTCCCAGAACATACATTTACATTTTACCAATCATGAAATGCTCCTATTTACCTATACTTCTAAGCAATATGCATCTATGCAATATTGATAAGCCAAATCCATTTTACATCACTAATATAATATGTTCAAGTATCAAGAAAATTTTGTTCATATACTGAACCTGAAAAGAGGTTATAACAAGAAGATATAAGCAACAAATGTGCAAAGAACTATAACCAAATATCGAGTTCATCTTTTAAGATCATCATTCATATAGAAGAATCAATTTAAGCATATCATAATCATCAATCCTATGTCGATCTCTAGCAGAACCCATATCTTAATGTCCAGCTTCGCGGGTCTACATAAGATAGTCAAACAGAAAAGTTAAAGCAGTAAGTGAATTGATTGAAAACCAGAAAACCTGAAACCCGGCGTGCATCCCTCCTGTACGGTGCATCTCGATAGGAATAGCATTCGTCACGGATCTTCACGATCAACGGGCTCCTGCTTGACTCCTGCTGTTGCTCCGGCTCCTGCTGTCTGAACTCATTTTCAAATAACCACAATTTAATCCAACCACCACCGTTCTGCAAAATACCACCACCACAGCTGCTGCCTCCTCCCTGTCCATTACAACCACACCATTACCACATCCATGAGTCCAAATCCATTTCCTACTTTACCCTTCATGATATTAGACACCCACCCCAACACTACAGAATATATACTTTTCAACAGGCAGACCACCTCAAATCATTTTATATATCATTCTAATCAGTACCAACAAACTTGTGAAAGAACCCAATTTGCAATCCACATCCTCCGTAAGATATTTACAACCATCTCTGGCTATAAGTCAATTTCATTGATACATACAACACCTAAATACTCATACAAGAACAGCTCACCCAAACTCCAACAACATCACATGCCGTCTAACAAATGAAAGAAAATTATTTTCCATCCATGCCAGGATTCCCAATTAATTATAATGAAGGTTTTTATAATATCTATCAGAATCACAACTTCACTTTCAATTCAGAAAAAAACTTGAGAAGTAAAATAACAGACTGTTCAAAGTTAAATCTCAAAAGTTAATAACTAATCTAAAACTTTTATGGACTTTCTCTTGCTCACTGCTTAAACACACAATGATGTAGGCCAGCGGAAAGCAGTCTTGTGGCTGTGGGGGTGGTTAATATAAATACCTTGGCTAAGAGCAGGGAGATGCAGTCAAGAGTTTAACAAATGGGCGACAAAGGGTAAAAATATTGAAGCTTAATATGGACTATGAGGGGAATACTTGGGACTCATCAAAAGTTTTGACAAGTACTTTGGGTCTTTCAAGATTTTAAGGTCGACCAAAAAAAGGCTTTGAAGCAATAAATGATTTTAGCATAAATATTGTAAGAGCTTCAGAGTTGAAAACATATTGCCTACTTTTCATAAGTAATGTTGGAGGATTGGAACCACAGTCCTAACCTCAAGGCCTCTGCCATTTCTCCCACCACTTGGAACATGTTTTTTATATATTTCTATTGGAAGTTAAAGTGTAAGAATAAATAAATGGCGAAAAAACTAGGCACCAAATCTGCAAATATTACACCACACACAGTTCAAAAAAAATCATAACTACTAAAAAAATCTCCATTACTTGATATTAACTGATAGTGAAAGAAAATACATGTATATAACTACATATTAGCTCATAGTTTACATCAATGTTCGACTACCATAAGTAGTCTGGATTTTATCAATAAATGTGATGGAGACAAAAATATGAGTAAAGGCCAGATCAATCTGATATATATATATATATATATATATATATATATATATATATATATATATATATATATATATAATACTAACTTACTGAACACCTTAACAAACCTTATGTATTTTTCTAATAGGCGTACTCAGCTACCGCTTTGAAATCAAATCGAACAAATCCACGTATAAATTGAATAAGATTTGACAAGCTAATCAGAAATCTATAACCCATCTGACCTTAAAATTTATTACATAAGCAAACAAAAAACACATAATCACGTATCATAGAATCATAAATAAATGGATATAGAGGCGAAGGAAGAGAGTAACCTGATGCGACGCCGAACCACTGTCCGTTCGGCTGCTTACGTCACTGCAGATCTAGAAAAATAAATTTTGTTACAGAGGTGTCTGAGTCTGAGAGAGAGTAGAGAGCGTAATGTGATCGAGCGGCTGACTCCCAATGTTAAAAGTTACGGATTTGTTTTAGCCGGTCAGGCAGCCGATTTTGTTTTCCCAAATTACCCTTGATAGGCTGGTTTCTTGTCAGATAATGACCGTACAACTTTATGGTAACTAAAGGGTATATCCGGAAAAATAAGATGGGTGGTAAATGACTAATTTGGACTCGCATTTAGCATCAGATAATTTAGAAAAGCATATTCTTTTGTTGTCCATAACAAGAAAATGCACACAAAACCCTCCATTAAATAAATAAGAAAAATAAAAATAAAGGCCCATCAAGTTCAAATGACTAGAATTATAAGGCATAGCTTGTTAGAAATTTATTGTTCAATTATATCTTAATTTTCACTTTTTTCATAGTTATTATTTGATTTTTATTTCGTGAGTGTTACGACAGGTGTGAGACATTTTTGAATAGTGTTAAGAACTTAAAGGTGACTCACACGATCCTTTTAATATAACATTTAAATCTACATAACACGTATGCTATATTTGGATTAAAATAATAAAATTGGGAATGAAATAATCCATTCATCTTTGTAAAATTGGATTAAAGTCTACAAGAAAATCCATAATCAAATACTTGGGACTTATATGAATTTTGAATTGGTGGTCTCCCTATTTATAGAATAAAAAATAAGGCATGAGAACACAAATTAGACGATGTGGGATATTGGTAAAGACGAAAATAACGTATAATCAGAGTCGCGTTGGTATAAACTTTGTAAAAAGTCTAAGGAAGTTTTTATAAAAAAGACTTGAAGTGAAACATTATAGTCGAGTCCCGCGTTTGTTCGACTTTTAAAAGTCTTAAGGAAGTTTTCTTTATAAAAAAACCTTAATAGCCAAATCTCACTATTGTTATAAAATAAAACTTAGTAGTTAATGTCAAGTAATTGAGAGTTTGAGAAATTGGAAAGTCAAAATTTTTCTTTATAAAAAAGACTATCAACTATTAATAGTTGGTGGTTTACAAGTTTTATATTGGTAAAAGTAAAAGAAATTAGATAAACTTAAATATATTAATAGTTGGTGGTTTATAAAGTTCTATATTTGATTAAATTGGTAAAAGTAAAAGAAATTAGATAAACTAAATTATTTATCAATAAGTTGGCAAAAGAGAGTTTAATATTATTTTAGCGTATTACTACTACTACATTGGTTATATTTTTAGTAAAACTAGTATTCCTATAAAAAAGTATTAGTTTATAAATTAATCTATCGATGTGGGACTTACGAACAACCGTATTCTATCGATTAATTAAGACTTTTATTACAACTTGAAAACAAATCTTTTCCATATTACTACATTTTTACTAATTTTTTACTAATGTGGAACTTAAACATTCTCGATGTGGGACTTATGAAACAACCATAACTAGTTTTACTAATTTTTACTACATTTTACCATATTACTACTACTACATTGGTTATATTTTTAGTAAAACTAGTATTCTATTAAACTCTCTTAAAAACTAGTTTTACTCGAGTCCAACATTGGTTATTTTAGAAAAGTCTAAGGAAGTTTTCTATAAAAAACTATAAGTGAAACCTTAATAGTAAGTCCCACATTGGTTATTTTAGAAAAGTCAGGAAGTTTTCCTTATAAAAATACAACCAAGTGAGTTCTTAATAACTGAGTCCCACATTAGTTCTTAATAATTAAGTCCCACATTGGTTTCTTTATAAAAAAAGTTTAAGAAAGTTTTCTTTTTAAAAAAACATCTAAGTCTTATATCTTTTATTGGGCCGAATTTTGGCTCAGAGAAGGCTTGGCCTTGTCTGAGTTAACTTGTCCTTGGTAGAATTTGACTTAAAAACAAATCTTGAAATTTGGTTTTGAATTAAATTTAGGCCGAATTTTTGTTTAATATTGGGGTCGGTTTTAGTAAGGGAAAAATCGAATTGAGCCAAGCTAATTGAGTACAGTATCTGGGTTTGATTTGATTACCACTATTTTGGGTCTTATCGGTATTGATCGGTTGTTTATCGATGAACACCCCTAGTGTGTACCCGTATCTTCTGACCCATTACGTGGGTTGGCACTTGTGAGTTTCGAGGTGTGACCTTATCTGTGAACACTTACACTCTTATATCATTTAAACATTATAATCGTATGGTTCCTCGAATTGAGATGTGATGTAATGTAATACTAATAATTATTAAGATACGTTTGTTTAATAAAAAATGCTAGAGACACAAATTATTTTATAAAGCTGTTGATATGAAATACTCCACATCGGTATATTAATCAACAAACTAGATCTCTGAACTTGCTTGGCGTTGAGGCGGGATTATTCATTTCTTAATAATAAATTTATCACATACGATTAATTATAAATTAAAATATAATAAGATGGTAGATTGTTGTCACGATGATCAAATTTTGGTAGCGTATATTACGTAGAGTTGGGTAAAAGTTTTGTGCACAAATACGTATCAGTATAGAATTAATCGATCAACTAAACCCCAAGACATTATATAACAATTGTGTGTGTGTATATATATATATGGTTAAAAATGGGTACCTTTTTCATTCTAAAACACTAACAAATATTTAGAAAGTGTAATGCTGCGATGTCGTGAGTTGTTACATTGATATGATTGCTAGTGACATATTTGAAGTTTGTCACGCATTACTATTAACCTCTGAGCCTCGAATACGACATATGTACTTGATGAATTTTGAAGAGTCGTGTCTCATATCGCTTACTTGCACCATAATTCTAACATCAAGCGAATCTTGGAAACAACGGAATAATGTCCTAGTTTTCGGTCCTCGGACACGAAGGAAATCACGTATTACGTCGCGAAGCCCGAAAAGCACAGTATTAATAATTATGTTGGATCTTCATATCGAACAAACATCGTGTCCAAAAATATAGCCTATATGCAAGTGTCATATATAACACAATAGTTAAAGAACTAATACATTCTGTGATGTGATGTGCAGGCTGACTTTTTATAAATGAAGATTTAATTTTCTCTATTTATTATTTTGAAAATAGTAAGGGTTGATTTGATTAATGTGGTTAGTTATGGGTAAAATCATGTAAATATTTCAAATAAGCAGTGGTTATAAAATATTCATTGTTGTCGGGGAATATTAGTTTGGTGGTGGAATATTCTTCTTTGTCGAGAATATTAAATACAAAACCCTGACCTTGTGTGGGCCCATGTAAGCGATTGGATGAAGAAAGCAGAGTATAAGTGGTTTATAAATAACGTATGATTTATTCACAGATTAATCTTATTGGAATACGGGTGGTTAAAACCACGATGTCTGCGTTGTTGCCGCGATGGCGCGCAGTATTGCACGATTATTGATTCTTCGTGAAAGGCCTTTACTCGATAAGCTATTACGGTGAATTCTTTATTCGATATTTTATTTTATTGATTCAATAATTGTTGCGTTGATTTTTTTATATTCTTGTTGTTTGATAATTGTCCTTTACGATGTTTTCCATTATCGAAAGCGATAATTCATATTATCTGAATAATATTATTAGAAAATATTATTGGCAATGTCTACAAAGTTACATCTAATGAGAGGTTTGGTCACTTTTAATTGCTGGCATGATAAGGAGAAATTCTTATTGAAAAGCCCCTCTTTCTTTGGGAGCGGCACGGTTGCGATCTTGTGATTCTGTAATATTATTTGTGAATAATTAATTATTGATTTATATGATGAAAAAAATATTGATTTTATGTGGATATAGATGGAGAAAATTTTTAAAGTGACAATTGTTAAAAATTGATATTTTATCTTTTCTGATAAAATAATATTTTATTATATTATATAATAATGGTGATATTTTTATAATAAATGTGGGATATATGGTATATGAGGAGGAAGAGTATTTTGTTGCGTTAAATGATTAACACATGTTTTTTGTGTGTCGGTGGACCCCATTTCTTGGTTGAAATTTGATTTATAGCACAACAAAATCATTAGTTTGTGGATTTGGTCAATTTACATTTGAAATTTGGAAAAACTTTCTTATGAAGTTGTAGAAATTGAATTTCCTATAAATTTGCAAGATTTGAATTTTTACGATAAAAGGGCTATTTATTATGAATTATTGAAGTTAGAAATAATTAATTTTTGGAAGTTTTAATTATTTTTATTTAGAAAGCGTTTTTATTGTTTATGGACATGTGTTAGGTGTTTGAGATCAATTTGGTAGGATGGTAGAAGATTTATTATATATATTAATATTATATTAAATTTTACATTTTTGGTATTCTAAGCATTTTCTATAAATAGGGTCTTAGGTTAGAATTGAAAATCACAGAAAGCTGAAATATTCTCTCTTTTCTCTCTCGATATATTGGCGTATTCTTGTGAGTATTTTAGTATTTTGAGTATTCTTTATCACGGTCTGAGTTCTTTCAGTATTATATCCGATATTCGGTCGAAAGTCTTATTCTTTACGAGGTAAGGGATATTATTTTTTAAAAATGATATTATTTCTTGATATCATTATCTTAGAAATATTGGTTGGAACTTTTTATCAAATTTGGAACTTTTAATATGGGATTCTTATTCACGATTCTTATTCATGATTCTTATTCACGAGTACTATTCACGAAGCGTGATGATGTTTTTGTGAAATTTCTATCTTTTGGTGTTAGAGTTCTTATTCACGTGTCGGCATTATTCACGAATACGACCTTATTCACGGAAAAATTAAATTTTTTTTTTTAGTCAAAATATCTATTATGGATACTAGCTTTGATTGTATCCATGTTTTGATCATTCTTGAATTTTACTCCTTTACGATTATTTATGAGGTATTTTTTGGACATGGAATAGTTGAAATCTGAATCCTTAATATTTATTTTTGTTTCCATTTGGATTCGTTTTTCTTTAAAATATTTTCATCATCCTCGGTCCTAAATGATGATATAGCCCGAATATCTTTGGCGTGGTAGTGAAGATGAATGATTTTATGATGAATATCTTTGGCCGTAGTCTGAAGATGAGCAGTGTTTAGATGAACATGACCATGTGGTGAATATCTTTGGCTTTATAGTGCAAAGATGAATATTTGATTTATGATGTATATTGATTGATGTTCTGAGGGATAAAATATCGATGATGAACTTTTAAATTCATAGATGATAGTAGATTTCATTCTCTCTTAACTCTTACAATGAATTGTTGTTTAAATTACGAGTTGTTGATCTAAAACTTGTTGTACATTGTATTACATCGATTTTTTCCTGTTGAAGACTAAGGATAATTTGTTGTACATTATCTTAGTCATAATATTCTTCTTGGGCTAGTTGAGCTCACCCTTTTCCTTTTTGTTCCATTTTTCTTCTCGGAGGCGAAAATATAAGCGGTACTAGTCGGGGTGTGGGTGATGGTTCAGAGCGAGTTGTTTTAGTAGTCCTCCTTTATTTTGTAAAATAGTATATCAATGAGGACTTATTTGAGTGTGAATATTATACAGAAAACTGATATTTGTATTTAAACTCACGATTTGTGTTGTAAATATTTTGCTTGACAATTGTATTAATGAAGTTGTAGTTGTTTACATGCCATGTATTTGGCGACTTAAAATGGGTGATGTATACCTATTTTGGGGGTGTCACCTGATGTTATACCAATTCATCGGTCGATTTCACAAAACATGGCCTTAATCAAATTATTGGTAAGAGATCGAATTCACTATTTTACTCATATAATCCCGGAAATCACGATCTTTGGCCATAAGTGACTATTTTTTACTACATAAAAAAACATAAATGTCACATCTTAGACATAAATAAAAATAAGGCTTACAAATTCATGTAGTTCCAAATATTGGATCAACCATTGAAAACCGAATGTGGAATTGATGGATATAGGGTCAGGAGGAATGTATTTATTTTGCAGTTGCTTGTAACAGTAAATTAATGTATAAATTGATGGTGATGAAGAGGAATATTACCTAAATTATGGTTGGGGATCATGAGAGCCTTTTGTTTTGGAGGTTTAGGGGATTACTTTTTGTGGGTGTAGGGAGAGAATTGAGGGGGGAAACGTTGGGTTAGGGTTTAGAGAGGTTTATAATTTAAGTATAATTTTTTTATTTAAATAATAATTTGAAGCAGTAAAGTTGTCATCTTTCTCGATTTTGATATTCTTTTGTAGTTTGTTGGTTGACATCTCAACATCAGTTGACTGAGATCCTTGTACTTCGTCATCGCTGATTGAATGTATAGGCCTTTTACTTATAGGTATGACAAAGTTGATAACATTGGGCAATGACTCACCTTGTATAAACTGTAGTACCATAATTAAAACAAAGATATAAGAAAGAGTTGGTAATGTAGGTAATATTTGTTGTTACCAAATTATATGTGTAAAATTAATATTACCTGAGGTTCATCATATAAGCTTGTGTAGGATTCAATTATTTTTTTATCGTCAGTCATTCTAGCAACTGTAAATGTCGCATAATTTGATAATTTGCCTTCAAATTATAAGATGATATTTGTATCTTGAAAATAAAACCTCTTTTGCAACAATAAATTGAGTTCATCCAGAAAACAATCACAGTATCCATCCATTAACACGTTTTAAAAACATGAATTAAAAGGAGTTATGTACATAATGTTAAGAATGTATACTTTAAATATGTGATAATTTTTTCTATTTTAATTTGACCTTAATCAATTATTCTCTTAATTCATAAGTTGATTTTCCTATTACTTGTTGGGCTTCACGATCAAATAAAATAAAAAGATGTACTGGATGTATCATCCATTTCTTTAACATGAACTTTAAATCTACAATTAAAAGTTATATTTACGAAGTTAGATAGTATTAATAGAGTGCACAAAGTATGAACATAAAGTAGATATAGCATTATAACAAAATATTGTATCCACAATACCTTAAGCCTAATGACAAAATTAACATAGTCGAACATTTATCACACCAATATTTTTTATTTATCGGGTTTTACTTTTTCTTTGCATTTTTCATGAATTGTAGAACCCGATTGTATTAGGTTTATACACAAAATAGTAGCAAGTACCACACGTTGACTCTGGAATGTTAAATGAAAATAAGCAACATAATATAAGATAATGTAAATGAAAAGAAGTAAGGTGTTATAAAAAGTAGTGGTTTTACCTACATTTGCATCCGTATCTCATCGAGAGTTTTCTATCCACATTTGGAGGAATTCATCGTAATATATAATGTGCTACTGGTTGGATAAATGATTTATTATTTGTTGCATCACAAATGTTCTTTGAAACAACAATGAGGGTGGTTAAATGGGAAATTAACTTGTAGTAGTAATAGAATTCAATAAGGGATCAAAGAAGTATGAAGTATACCTATTTTTAAAAGTAACAAACTCAAGGATATCTGCATTTATAAGAAGTCTCGAACCGAACATTGAGTTTGACAACGTTGGTGTACCTAGTTAATGACAAATGCTGTATAGTTAAAAATCATATGTTTGGAGAGATATTTTTCATTGAAATAAACGTGATAATACATTTCTAGAACTTGATTTTTATAAACTGTAAAATAATTATAATGTTATTTTGGTTTTTTGTTTCAGTAAAGGAACAAATCTGGTTTGCAAAGTCACCCCACAAGGTGCAGCTCAATACATTATGATTATAAGAAAAATACAATGTAAGATTAATTTAAATGATCATAGTTATTAATAAAAGTAGTGTTAATATAGTTTGAAAAGTTACCTGTTATGAGTTAATTCAATATTAACTCTCTTTCTCTGTTTACCATTGTCTGTGCTGACTTCTACACTTTCTATCGCATTTAGTTGTCCAATAACATGTGGCTATTAATAACAGAATTATGTAGGTAAATAAAAAACCCAGTATGTAAAATCTTGAAGAGGTAATTATTGTTAAACATACCAACTTAGTATGAATCATCAACCGGTGTAGATAGTATTTGATCGTATGAAGTGAATTAAAATCCATATGTATGAATGAGAGCCTCATCTAACTCTCGCAGTGAGGTGGAATACAGAAAATTAATCTTGTATGGATGTGGAGTAGCTCTGAAAGAACCACCGTTCTGACTGACAACGAAATTGGTGATAATAAAAAAATGTTGTTCCTTGACTGTTGTTTGAAATTTAGTAAAAAATGACTTTAATCTTCTACATCGCTTTGACAGGGTTGATGTCATCAACAAAATCGTATTTATAGTCGTCATCTAAATAATTGGATAGGTAAAATATAAGATAAATGTTTAGCAAAAAATAATAAGAATGAGATAATTATTTGTAGCATGAGGAGTTGCGTAATAGTTGGTATGTATTTATAGGGAGAATATTAGGTTAAATAACGTAGAGTAATGATAATAGCTCAGTAATGAAAATAACATAAAGTAGTGATTTTAGGAAATAGTAATTAAATTAGAAAGGGTAATATCATAACAGTTGACATTACCAAAACAGTTTAAATTTGTAGTGATTTAGGGGATTATAAATTCAAAATATTAATTTAGGATTAAAAATAGTGATTTTAAGATGTAATAATTAAATTAGAAAGGATAATATCATACTTGATTATGTAATGACCCCAAAATAGGTCCATTCCATCAACCCGTTACGAGTAAATCAAATCATGGTATAGAAAACAACTACAACTTTATTACAACAATTTTACGTGCAAAATACAACAACACGTATGTTGTGAGTTTTAATACTAAAATATACCAAGCTGTGACTCTGGACCTTAACTTGGATATACGTCATAGTGACACCTTACGTAAAAGTCTGATGAAAAAGCATTTTTTAGAAATTAAAACCTTTGGGAAGTGCTCGAGAAACCTTACATGCGTGGGAGGCCGTGCGTACAGGTTATTATAGATATCATATGCCCACAAAATTATCCTTGGTTGACGAAATAGACCCCGAAGAAAAATGAGAAGATTACTATCACATTCTTCCCGATGGTGTGTCTCCTCTTGACGTATCATTATCTCCATAAATCTCTGGTGAGAATTATACTTCACGAACTCGAGATTATATAGGTAGTGCTAGTATATATACTCGTGAAGTGGATGAGCACATCCACATCTTATGATGATCTGAGGTTGTATGTCATTAGACATCTTATATGATAGTGGCAAAACACCCTTCCAACGTTGGGTTTGCTTCACCTATTTGATTGACAAATATAACTACTAAATGATGACCACCGTTACATTCCTGTTCTATTCCGCTCGACCCGGATACACTTTTATTACACGAAAGGAATTGTAAAAGCAAAAAGGTGAGCACAACTAGCTCGATAAAGAATATTATGACTAAAGATAAATAAATTATCAATAGTCTTCGCCGATAATAAATTAGAGATTTAGAATATATGGTAGATGATAAAACTTTTCAACCATAGTTAAGTTGAGGCGAAGCGATCCATTAGAAGAAATCGAATAGACCATAAGATCTATTATCTTCTCCGTATTAAAAATCCACCAACAATGTTTTATCCTGTAACATCAATCAGCAGTTACGGTTCCTGAATCATATGAATAATTCATAATCATAATTGTGGTTCTAATTCCTCTTCTCATACAGGGCGAAGATAATTTTTATCACTGTCTTTACGAAACATCGAAGATCGTGGTTATACCAAATAACGAGTTCATATTAATAATCATACTAATAAATTCATCTTTGCACTTCTGGGCGAAGATATTCATCAACAGACCATCTTTGCTACATGCGAAAGATATTCATCAATAATTCATCTTTTTTTTCTGGGCCAAAGATATTCATCATAAATCATCTTTATCTTATATGGGCGAAAAGATATTCATATCTCGAAAAAATATATAATCATTTGAAAATTTATATAAACAATAATTATAACCATGTTGATCGATTCACCTTTGCCTTGCTTAAGCTAAAGATATTCAATTATAAATTCAATGAGTCAATGCTGATCGTACGGTCCATGATTCGACTTTTCTCTTGACGAAAGAAAACCTAGTGAACGATCATTACCCGATAATCTACCCATCTTTACACTCAGGTGAAAGAGAATTTCAACATCGAGGGTTATAAAAATGTTATATATATGATAATAAAATCAATATAATCAATACATAGTTTTAATCTCTAGAGTAATATTCATAAATCGACAATAATTTGGTTAAAAAAAAGAAACCAATTTTGTAGTGAATAGTACAAGTGAATAGTAACTTAGTGAATAGTAACTTAAATAAGTGAATAGTAACTCGTGAATAGTAAATGCGTGAATAGTAACTCATGAATAGTAACCCAGGCATGAAAAAGTTCTAAATTTGATAAAAAGTTCAAACCCGATATTTCAGCGTAATGATATTGAAGAAATAATATCACTTCGAAGAAAATAACATCCCTTACGTAAGACCAAAAATTTTTAAATAAAAGGAATTTCCTTTATTTATTATTTTGAAATAGTAAGGGTTGATTTGATTAATGTGGATAGTTAAGGGTTAAATACATGAAATATTTCAAAATAAGCAGTGGTTATAAAATATTCATTGTTGTCGGGAATATTAGTTTGGTAAATAGAATATTAAATCTTTGTCGGGGAATATTAAATGCGGCCAGTAGCGACCATATGTGAGCCCATAGCGGAGCGATTGGATGAAGAAAGCGACAAATATAAGTTGTTTTTAAATAGCAGGCGTAGTTATTCTGAATTAATCTTTGTTGGAATACTGGGTGGTTAAAACACACTTTCTGGCGTTGTTGAACGATAGCTGCGGTATTGCACCAATTATTGATTCTTACATAAGAAGGCCTTTACTCGATAATGGTTCTGATAATTCTTTTTCGATATTTTATTGAGTTAATAATTTATTGCGTTGATATTTTATATTCTTTGTTGTTTGATAATTGTCATTACTACGATATTTTCATTATCGAAGCGATAATTCATATTATCTGAATAATATTATTAGATAACATTATTGGCAATGTCTAGAAAGTTACATACAGGAGAGGTTTGGTCACCTAATTGCTTGCGCCTTGAGTAAGAATAAATTCTTATTGGAAAGCCCTGCTTTCTTTGGGAGCTGCACGGTTGTCGATATTGTGATTACGTAATATTATTTGTGAATAATTAATTATTGATTTATATGATGAGGAAAATATTGATTTTATGTGGATATAGATGGAGAAAATTTTTAAAATGACAATTGTTGAAAATTAATATTTTATCTTTTACGATAAAATAATTCGTTTAAATATATTATTTTAATAATATATTATAATGGTGATATTTTACAAGCGAATGTGGGATATATGAGTATCTGAGGAGGAAAGAGTATTTTTTATTTGCAATAAATGTTTAAAACATATTAAACATGTCGGTGGACCCCATTTATTGGTGAAAATTTGATTATAGCTTTTATAAAATTGCCGGTTTGTGGATTTGGTCAATTTCTATTTGGAATTTGGAAAAACTTTCTTACGCAAAGTTGTAGAAATTGAAATTCCTATAAAAACTCATGAGATTCGAATTTTCTGATGAAAGGGCTATTTATTATGAATTATTGAAGTTAGAAGCTCAAAATAATTGATTTTGGGAGTTTAAATTATTTTTGTTAGAAAAAACGTTTTTGTATTTTTTGGACATCATTAACATGTGTGGCTGGTGTTTTTTTGACCAAAAAGGTGGGCTAAGGAAAATTTGTATAATTATATTAATATTATATTAAATTTTACTGCTTTGGTGTTCTAGCGTTTTCTATAAATAGGATCTTGGGTTAGAATTGAAAATCACACGAAACTAAGTTTTCTCTCTCTATATTATCGGCGTATTCTTGTGAGTATTTTGAGTATACTTTGAGTATTGCTTATCTGGTGCAAGTCCAATCGTACCTTATATCAGGTGTTTTTTAGAAGTCTTGATCTTTCGAGGTAAGGGATATTATTTTTTTAAGTAATGATATTATTTCTTGATATCATTATCTTTGAAATATTGATCTGAAGTTTTATCAAATTTGGAACTTTTTCATGTCGGGGTTACTATTAATGGGTTCTTATTCATGAGTTCTTATTCACGAGTTCTTATTAAGCGAGTTCTTATTCACGATTCTTATTCACGAGTACTATTAATGAAGCGTGAAGATGTTTTGTGGAATTTCTATCTTTTGGTGTAGATTTACTATTCACGTATCTCGGCCTTTATTCACGTATCTGACTATTCACGTATCACGGTCTTATTCATAGAAAAATAACATTTCTTCTTTTAAGTCGAAAACATCTATTACGGATCTAACTTTTCTGATTGTATCCATGTTTTGATCATTCTTGAATTTTACACCACTATGATTATTTTTGAGGTATTTTTGGGCGTGGATAAAACCAAATCTGAATCCTTAATCCTTAATCCTTGTCATTTTGTTTCCTTTGGATTCGTTTCTTTAAAAAATATTTTCATCATCCTCGGTCTTAAATGATGATATTATGGAATATCTTTGGCTTTGTAGTGCAAAGATGAATGATTTCTTAAGAATATCTTTGGCACGTAGTGCAAAGATGAATGATTTCGAAGAAGAATATCTTTGGCGTAGTCTGAAGATGAGCAGTGTTTAAATGAACATGACCAGTGATGAATATCTTTGGCGTGTAGTGCAAGATGAATATTTGATTCGGATGTATATTGATTGATGTTCTGGGGATAAAAGATGAGCGATGAACTTTTAAATTCATCATAGAAGATAGTAGTTTGCATTCTCTCTTAACTCTTCAATGAATTATTATTTTCATTGCGAATATTGATTTAAAATTTGTTGTCTATTGTATTCTATTATATTTTCCTGTTGAAAGACTAACGATAATTTGTTGTATATTATCTTAGTCATAATATTCTTCTTGAGCTAGTTGAGCTCACCTTTTCCTTTTGTTCCATTTTTTCTCGGGAGAGAATATAAGCGAGTCACAGTCGGGGTATGGAATGAAGGTTTTAGAAAGGATTGTTTAGTAGTCCTCACCATTTTGTAAAATAATGTATCGATAAATGTGATGAGGATTTATTTGAGTATAGATATTATACAGAAGATAATATTTGTATTCAAACTCACAGTTTCTTGTTGTAATAATAAAGTTGTAGTTGTTTACATACCATGTATTGACTTCTCGAATAGGTGATGTATACCTATTTTGGGGGCGTCACGGTTGGTATCGAGCTTAGGGATATGATCTCTGGCGGAGATCGGGAATAGAACTAGGAGGGAGGCGAGTAAATCCTTGTTAGTGTGTCCTACTAAGCTTATTTGTTAGTTGGTCGATATATAGGGATATTATGTGATATATTGATTTCCTTAATTAACCCTTGTTTTATGGCGGTGTTTGAGAATGTCGTTGAGAATATTAACAATGGAAATGAGACCGTGGAGATGCTGTACTCACCAGCGAGGAGAGCGTCTGACGGTGGCAATGTTCCTCCTGTGAACAACACCATTGAAGCGAGATGATGAGCGAGGGGATGTTTAGAAGTTTTTGCGATTCATGCAAAAATCGAGACGAGAGAGACTTCGTGTTCAAAATCTGAGGAGAAATGATAGCAATTCACGGGTTGTCACATTGACGATTCGAAGTTGGGACCACGAAATTTAAGGAAAGCGGATCCGATCATGGCGCGAAACATGGGTCAAACAAATTACAAGATATTCGATGTCTTGGGATGCGGGAGAAAACGAAGGTTCCATTACGCCACCTTTATGTTAAAGTGGCGAAGCGGATTCTTGGTGGGAGTGCGTGAAGCGTACCCGTCCGGTACTTTTCGGCGTGTCTTGGGAGGCGTTTGAAGCTATTTAATGACAAATACTTTCACGAAAGTGTTAAATCGTATGAAGGAAGTGGAGTTCATCGATTGGAACAAAACAACATGGCGGTGTCTCGATCTGAGGCAAAGTTTGCGAGTTATCGAGTTTGCACCTCATTTGGTGGAGAATGAGGAACGTATGGCGCGGATGTTTCTTAGAGGTTTGAAACACGGCGTCGTCGATATCTCATTTCTCATAAATTTTCTCTTTATTGGATGTTGTAAGCGAGGGCTCGAATTATTAGGCGAGATAAAGAAATGCGGTCATTGAGGACCCTGACGAGGATCGTGTCGGAGATAGCGATCAGCAGAATAATGATAACTGCGGAGAAAAGCGAATGAGACGAAAATGGTAACCACTCTGGTGGTAATCATGACCATGAAAATAGAAGAAGCGAGTCGGGAGGAGATTTTAAAGAGGAGATTTAACAACGACCATGTGAAGATGGCGGTCTGCGCGACAAGCTGGTTCTAAGGGAGAGAAACGACCACCGGTCGTATCTTCTAAATCACGGAAAAAGAGGACATATCGATCAAGCGCCCTGCAGATTCAAGGTATGCTATAATTGTGGAAAGGAAGGACATATCGCTTTCGAGATTATCTGATGGCGAAACCTAGTTCAATGAGGGGCGGTGACTCGAAAAGCTATCCCGAGAAAATTCAAAATCAGCGATTAGGGAAGGCGTTTGTTGTATTTGGTCATAATCGAGGAACCCAAGCGAGGTGATCACGGGTAAGCTATTTATAAATTCTTGCGAAGTTTATACCTTACTTGATCTGGTGCTACCCATTCATTTATCTCTCTGCTTGTGCTCAGCGTTTAAACTTGACTCAGGAGAAATTAGACTTTGACTATCTGTGGAAACTCAGTTGGAGAAACTTTCATCACATCCTTTGTTTATAAATCTTGTTTGATTCAAGTTGGCACCATTACCTTACACATTGACCTTATCTCTTTAAAGATACTTGCTTTTGATGTGATTTTAGGGATTGATTGGTTAACTACTCATCATACCAAAATTGATTATTTTAAATAAGGTTGTTAGTTTTCATATTCTAACTTGACTGTTTATGCAATTCAATGACTAAACCATTAAAATCAATCAACTATCATATCTAATCATAAAAGCTATTAGTTTATTGAAAAAGCGGATGTCAAGCTTTCTTAGCCCATGTTATGGATTTGAATAAAGACCGTCAAATTTGAATAATATTCTGTTGTTATTGACTTTCTGATGTATTTCTGAAGAACTTCGGTCTACCCCGAGCGTGAAGTTGAATTCTTTATTGATCTTGAACACAGTACAAAGCCCATTTCTAAAACCCATATCGAATGGCTCTATTGAACTTGAGGAGTTAAAGGTCCAACTCTGAGGAATTGTTGGACATCGGTTTCATTCGTCTAGTACATCTCTTTGGGTGCTCTGTTTTATTTGTAAAGAAGAAAGGCGGGAGTATCACGACTTTATATTGACTATCGGGGAATTGAACCATGTCACCATCAAGAATAGGTATCTTCTACCTCGTATTGATGACTTGTTTGACCCGATTCTGAGAGAGCACGATTCTTTTCAAAAATCGATCTTAGTTACGGATATCATCGGTGAAGATTAGGCGAGGATATTCAAAACGCGCTTTGAGAACTTCGGTATGGGCATTATGAATTCTTAGTCATATCTTTGGACTAACTAATGCTCCTGCGACTTTCATGGATATGATGAGCCAAAGTATTCGAGGAATATTTGGATCGATTCGTTGTTGTCTTTATTGATGACATCCTCATATATTCAAAAGCGTGAAGATCATGAGCACCATTTGAAATTTGGTACTTGAAGGCCGTGAAAACAAACTATATGCCAAATTGAAGAAATCGAGTTACGGCTTGAGGAAGTAGCATTCCTTGGGCGCGTGGTGTCGAAACATGGAGTATCTGTTGATCCGTGAAGATTGAAGCAATCTGAAGTTAGAACAGCAAAAGTCGGTGGTGAAATCGTAGTTTTTGGGCTTAGTGGTTATTATCGGAGATTAGTGGAAGGGTTTTCTCGAATCGCTTCTCCATTAACTTCGGCTAACTTCGGAAGGATACAAAATTCGTTTGGAGTGAAGAATGCGAGAAGAGTTTCGAGAGCTTAGAGGAGACTTATTTGGCTTGTTCTAACAATACCATCTGGTTGGATGGATTTGTTATCTCTGACGATCTTGAGCAAAGGGTTAGGATGTGTTCTCATGCAGCGTGGGAAAGTCATAGCATGCCTGCCTGACGACAACTTAAAAGAGTATGAGAGGAATTATCCTACTCATGATCTAGAGTTAGCGGCCCGATCGTTTCAGCTTAAAAATATGGAGGCCTTATCTATATGGGGAGAAAGTGGAGATATATTAGGACCATAAAAGCCTTAAATATTTCTTCACTCAAAAAGAACTTCGACATGCGGCGGCGACGTTGGCTCGAGCTATTGAAAGACTACGACCACTATTGATACCATCTGGTAAAAGCGAGCGTGGTAGGTGGCGCGTTGAGTAGAAGATCATATCACGAGGAGCAGAGTGCGATGATGTCAAGTATCTGCGTAGAACCCGACTTTAATAGAAAAAGTTAAGGTTGCTCGAGCCATGAGGCGGAGGTGATCGTATGAAAAAGAAATCTGAAGGAGCTATTAGGAGGCGAGAATTGATGAAGAAGGAATACTTGAGTCCTCTCTAGACTTTGTGTTCTAACGACTACGATTTGAAGTACAAGATTATGATGGAGGCACACAATCGCCATTTGCAATCCATCTTGGAAGTACTAAAATGTATCGTGATCTTGACGTACATTTTGGTGGAACAATATGAAGAGAGATTGCAAAGTTTATCTCGATGTGTTTAACTTGCCAGCGTGTAAAAAGCGGACATCTTGTACCTAAGGGTCCGTTGCAACCACTTGAGATTCCGGAAATGGAAGTGGGAACACATTACTATGGATTTACGTTACGGGTCTTCTACGGTTTCTCGAGCATCAATCTTATTTGGGTTATTGTTTATAGATTAACCAAATCTGCTCATTTCTTGTCGTCTGGAGACTTATTCCTTGAGCGTCTTGCTTAGTATATGCGTGAATGAGATTGTGAGGTTGCATGGCATTCACTGTATCCATAGTTTGGGATCGTGACCCAATTCACTTCAAGATTTTGGGTTAGCTTGCAAAAAGCTATGGCGCGGAGTTTGCGATTTAGTTGACATACCATCCCCCAAGCGGACGGACGATCGGAGAGGACCATTCAAACTCTTGAAGATCTATTAAGACTACTGTGTCCTAGACTTGAAGGGTAGTTGGGATAAGTATTTACCATTGGTGGAATTCTCCTACTGACAACGATTATCGAGGCAAGTATAGGTGTGGCTCCATTGAAGCATTATATGGGCGAAAATGTCGTTCTCGATATGTTGGGATGAGGTGGGTGAAAGCAACATTGTTGGGACCGAGGAGTTAAATCGCGTATGACTAGAAAAAGATCCAAATGATTAACAGCGTATACAAATGGCACAAGATCGACAAAAGAGTTATCTTGGATCTTCGCCGAAAGGGCGTGGAATTTAATGTAGGGGATCGTGTATTGTTGCGAGTTGCTCCATGGAAGGGAGTTACAAGATTTGGGAAGAGAGAAAGCTCGATCCACGATTTATTGGTCCATTTCAAATTCTTGGCCAGGTAGTAGAAATGTAGCTTTATAGACTTGCGTTACCTCAAAGTATGTCTAAATGTTAATAATGTGTTTCACATGCTCATACTTAAATAAATATGTGAAAGACCGAATCATATTATAGAGTTAGAAGCAGGACGAGATAGCGAAGACTTAGCGTGTGAGGAGGTACTGTCGAGATCTTGGATAGGAAGGAAGGCATGTCTACAGCGCAAAAAAGTCATACCACAAGTTAAAGTTTTGTGGAGGAATCATCTTTATAGAAATGACACAGGGGAATTGGAAGCGGAAATGAAAGCGAGTATCCTCACCTTTTGAAACACAGAATGCGTCACGTCGATTTCGAGGATGAAATTTCATAAGGAGGGAGGTTGTAAGACCAAAAAATTTTTAAATAAAAGGAATTTCCTTTATTTATTATTTTGAAATAGTAAGGGTTGATTTGATTAATGTGGATAGTTAAGGGTTAAATCATGTGAATATTTGAAAATAAGCAGTGGTTATAAAATATTCATTGTTGTGGGGAATATTAGTTTGGTGGTGGAATATTACGTCTATGCTGACCGGCGACAGCCTTGACCGTATATGTGCCCATAGCAGAAGCGATTGGATGAAAAAGCGACAAATATAAGTTGTTTTTAAATAGCGGCGTAGTTATTCTGAGATTATCTTTGTTGGAATACTGGGTGGTTAAAACACACTGTCTGGCGTTGTTGAGCGATGGCACGGTATTGCACCAATTATTGATTCTTACGTGAAGAAGGCCTTTACTTTCGATAATGGTTCTGATAATTCTTTTCATTCGATATTTTATTGAGTTAATAATTCTTTGCGTTGATATTTTATATTCTTTGTTGTTTGATAATTGTCGTTACGATATTTTTCATTATCGAAGCAATAATTCATATTATCTGAATAATATTATTAGATAACATTATTGGCAATGTCTAGAAAGTTACATCTAAGAGAGGTTTGGTCACTAATTGCGGCGCCCGATGAAGAAATTCTTATTGGAAGCCCCTAACTCTCAGGAGGCTGCAGGTTGTCGATATTGTGATTACGTAATATTATTTGTGAATAATTAATTATTGATTTATATGATGAGAAAATATTGATTTTATGTGGATATAGATGGAGAAAATTTTAAAATGACAATTGTTGAAAATTAATATTTTATCTTTTTACGATAAAATAATTCGTTTAAATATATTATTTTAATAATATAATAATGGTGATATTTTACAACGAATGTGGGATATATGAGTATCTGAGGAGGAAGAGTATTTTTGTTGCAATAAATGTTTAAAACATGTTAAACATGTCGGTGGACCCCATTTATTGGTGAAATTTGATTATAGCACAATAAATCGCTTGGTTTGTGGATTTAGGTCGATTTCTATTTGGAATTTGGAAAAACTTTCTTACTGCAAAGTTGTAGAAATTGAAATTCCTATAAAAACTCATGAGATTCGAATTTTTACGATGAAAGGGCTATTTATTTATGAATTATTGAAGTTAAAAGCTCAAAATAATTAATTTTTTGGGAGTTTAAATTATTTTTTTTAGAAAAACGTTTTTTGTATTTTTTAGACATCATTAACATGTGTGGCTGGTGTTTTTTGACCAAAAGGTGGGCTAAGGAAAATTTGTATAATTATATTAATATTATATTAAATTTTACGCTTTGGTGTTCTAGCGTTTTCACATAAATAGGATCTTGGGTTAGAATTGAAAATCACTTTTGAAGAAACTAAAGTTTCTCTCTCTATATTATCGAGCGTATTCTTGTGAGTATTTTGAGTATACTTTGAGTATTGCTATATCATGATGAAGTTCAAGTCGTAGCTTTATATCAGGTGTTTTAAATTTAAAATCTTGATCTTTTCGAGGTAAGGGATATATTTTTTTTAATAATGATATTATTTCTTGATATCATTATCTTTGAAATATTGATCTGAAGTTTTATCAAATTTGGAACTTTTTCATGTATGGGTTCTTATTAATGATTCTTATTCATGAGTTCTTATTCACGATTCTTATTAAGCGATTCTTATTCACGATTCTTATTCACGATCTTATTAAGCTGAAGCGTGAAGATGTTTTTGTGGAATTTCTATCTTTTGGTGTCGATTCTTATTCACGTATCGGCCTTTATTCACGTATCTGATCTTATTCATAGAAAAATAAAATTTCTTCTTTTAAATCCAAAACATCTAATACGGATCTAGCTTTGATTGTATCCATGTTTTGATCATTCTTGAATTTTACACCACTATGATTATTTTTGAGGTATTTTTGGGCGTGGATAAAACCAAGTCTGAATCCTTAATCCTTAATCCTTGTCATTTTGTTTCCTTTGGATTCGTTTCTTTAAAAAAATTTTTCATCATCCTCGGTCTTAAATGATGATATTATGGAATATCTTTGGCTGTAGTGCAAAGATGAATGATTTCTTAAGAATATCTTTGGCACATGGTGCAAATGAATGATTTCTGAAGAATATCTTTGGCCGTAGTGCAAAATGAGCAGTGTTTAAATGAACATGACCCGGTGATGAATATCTTTGGCACGTGGTTGAAGATGAATATTTGATTCGGATGTATATTGATTGATGTTACGGGGATAAAAGATGAGGCGATGAACTTTTAAATTCATACGTAGAAGATAGTAGTTTGCATTCTCTACTTAACTCTTACAATGAATTATTATTTTTCATGCGAATATTGATTTAAAATTTGTTGTCTATTGTATTACATTATATTTTTCCTGTTGAAGACTAACGATAATTTGTTGTATATTATCTTAGTCGTAATATTCTTCTTGAGCTAGTTGAGCTCACCCTTTTCCTTTTGTTCCATTTTTTCTCTCGGAGGCGAGAATATAAGCGAGTGCGAGTCGGGTATGGAATGAAGGTTTTAGAAAGGATTGTTTAGTAGTCCTCACCATTTTGTAAAATAATGTATCGATAAATGTGATGAGGATTTATTTGAGTATAGATATTATACAGAAGATAATATTTGTATTCAAACTCACGATTTCTTGTTGTAATAATAAAGTTGTAGTTGTTTACATACCATGTATTGTGACAACTCGAATGGGTGATGTATACCTATTTTGGGGCGTCATGATTTAGTATCGAGCTTGGGATATGATCTCTGGCGGAGATCGGGGAATAGAACTAGGAGGGAGGCGAGTAAATCCTTAGCTAGTGTGTCTCTACTAAGCTTATTTGTTAGTTGGTCGATATATAGGGATATTATGTGATATATTGATTTCCTTAATTAACCTTGTTTTATGGCGGTGTTTGAGAATGTCGTTGAGAATATTAACAATGGAAATGAGACCATGGAGATGCTTTACTCACCCAGCGAGGAGAGCGTCAGTGGTGGCAATGTTCTCCATGAACAACACCATTTAAGCGGATGATGAGCGAGGGGATGTTTAGAAGTTTTTGCGATTCGTACAAAATCGAGGCGAGGAGACTTCGTGTTCAAAATCTGAGGAGAAATGATAGCAATTCACGGGTTGTCACGACCCAAGCGATTCGAAGTTGGGACCACGAAATTTAAGGGAAGGCGGATCCGATCATGGGCGGAAACATGGGTCGAACAAATTACAAGATATTCGATGTCTTGGGATGCGGAGAAACGAAGAAGTTCCATTCGCCACCTTTATGTTAAAATGGCGAAGCGGACTCTTTGTAGGGATCGTAGAAGCGTACCCATCGGTACGCTTTCGGCGTGTCTTGGGAGGCGTTTGAAGGCTATTTAATGACAAATACTTTCACGAAAGTGTTAAATCGTATGAAGGAAGTGGAGTTCATCATTGGAACAAAATAACATGGCGGTGTCTCGATGCGAGGCAAAGTTTGCGAGTTATCGAGGTTTGCACCTCATTTGGTGGAGAATGAGGAACTTATGGCGGGATGTTTCTTAGAGGTTTGAAACGGCGTCGTCGATATCTCATTTCTCATAAATTTTCTCTTTATTGAGATGTTGTAAGCGAGGGGCTCGATTATTAAGCGAGATAAAATGTACGTCGGTTGAGGACCTGACGAGGATTATGCTCGAGATAGCGATCAGCGAGAATAATTATAACTGCGGAGAAAAGCAGACGAGACGAAAATGGTAACCACTCTGGTGGTAATCATGGCCATGAAAATAGAAAAAGCGAGTCGGGAGAGATTTTAAAAAGAGAGATTTAACAGCGACCGTGTGAAGATGCAGCAGTCTGCGTGACAAGCTGGTTCTAAGGGAGAAAAACGACCACCGGTCATATCTTTCTAAATCACGGAAAAGAGGACATATCGATCAAGCGCCTAGACGATTCAAGGTATGCTATAATTGTGGAAAGGAAGGACATATAAACTCGAGATTATGCTGATGTGAAACCTAGTTCGGCGAGGACGGTGACTCGAAAAATCCCGAAAAATTCAAAGTCAGCGATTAGGGAAGGCGTTTGTTGTGGTTGGTCATGTCTGAGGAACCCAACGAGGTGATCACGGGTAAAATATTTATAAATTCTTGCGAAGTTTATACCTTACTTGATCTGGTCTTACCCATTCATTTATCTCTCTGCTTGTGCTCGGCGTTTAAACTTGACTCAGGAGAAATTAGACTTTGACTGTCATGGAAACTCAGTTAGGAAAACTTTCATCACATCCTTTGTTTATAAATCTTGTTTGATTCAAGTTGGCACCATTACCTTACACCTATTGACCTTATCTCTTTAAAGATACTTGCTTTTGATGTGATTTTAGGGATTGATTGGTTAACTTCTCATCATGCGAAAATTGATTGTTTTAAATAAGGTTGTTAGTTTTCATATTCTAACTTGACTGTTATGCGAATTCAATGAACTAAACCATTAAAATCAATCAACTATCATATCTAATCATAAAAGCTATTAGTTTATTGAAAAGCGGATGTCGAAGCTTTCTTAGCCCATGTTATGGATTTGAATAAAGACACGTCAAATTTGAATAATATTCTGTTGTTATTGACTTTCTGATGTATTTCTAGAAGAACTTCCGATCTACCCCGAGCGTGAAGTTGAATTCTTTATTGATCTTGAACTTTGAGTAAAGCCCTTTTACAAAACCCCATATCGAATGGCTCTATTGAACTTGGGAGTTAAAGGTCAACTACGGAATTGTTGGACATCGGTTTCATTAAATCTAGTACATCTCTCTTGGGGTGCTCTGTTTTATTTGTAAAGAAGAAAGAGCGGGAGTATCACGACTTTATTATTGACTATCGGAATTGAACCATGTCACCATCGAGAATAGGTATCTTACCTCGTATTGATGACTTGTTTGACCCGATTCTGAGGAGCGCATTCTTTTCAAAAATCGATCTTAGTTACGGATATCATCGGTGAAGATTAGAGCGAGGATATTCAAAAGGCGCTTTCGAACTTCGGTATGGGCATTATGAATTCTTAGTCGTATCTTTGGATTAACTAATGCTCCTATGACTTTCGTGGATATGATGAGCCAGAGTATTGAGGAATATTTGGATCGATTCGTTGTTGTCTTTATTGATGACATCCTCGTATATTCAAAAGTCGTGAAGATCGCTGAGCACCATTTAATTTGGTACTTGAAAACCGTGAAAACCAACTATATGCCAATTGAAGAAATCGAGTTACGGCTTGAGGAAGTAGCATTCCTTGGAGCGCGTGGTGTCGAAACATGGAGTATCTGTTGATCCGGCGAAGATTGAAGCAATCTGAAGTTAGGAAGCAATAGAAGTCGGTGGCCCGAAATCACGTAGCTTTTTGGGCCTATTTGGTTATTATCGGAGATTAAGTGGAAGGTTTTTCTCGAATCATTACTCAATTCTTCGGCTAACTTCGGAAGGATACAAAAAATTCGTTTGGAGTGAAGAATCGAGAAGAGTTTCCAAGAGCTTAGAGGAGACTTATTTGGCTTTTATTCTAACAATACCATCTGGTTGGATGGATTTGTTATCTCTGACGATCTTGAGGCGAAGGGTTAGGATGTGTTCTCATGCAGCGTGGGAAAGTCATAGCCTATGCCTCATGACAACTTAAAGAGTATGAGAGGAATTATCCTACTTCGTGATCTAGAGTTAGCGGCGATCGTTTTCCAGCTTAAAATATGGAGCCTTATCTATATGGGGAGAAAGTGGAGATATATTAGGACCATAAAAGCCTTAAATATTTCTTCACTCAAAAAAGAACTCGACATGCGGCGTGACGTTGGCTCGAGCTATTGAAGACTACGACCACCTTATTGATACCATCACGGTAAAGCGAGCGTGGTAGTGGCGCGTTGAGTAGAAGATCGTATCACGAGGAGCAGTGCGATGATGTCAAGTATCTGCGTAGAAACCGACTTTAATAGAAAAAGTTAAAGGTTGCTTTCGAGCCAGGCCGGAGGTTTGATCGTATGAAAAGAAAGTACTGAGAAGGAGCTATTAGGGCGAAATTGATGAAGAAGGAATAATTGAGTCCACTCTGAACTTTGTGTTCTAACGACTCGATTTGAAGTCTGAAGATTATGATGGAGCACTGCAATACACCATTTGCAATCCGTCACGGAAATCTTAAAATGTATCGTGATCTTGACGTACATTTGGTGGAGCAATATGAAGAGAGAGAGATTGAAAGTTTATCTCGATGTGTTTAACTTGCCCGATGTGTAAAGGCGGAGCATCTTGTACCTAAAGAATTAAAGTTGCAACCACTTGAGATTAGGAATGGAAGTGAGAACACATTACTATGGATTTAATTACAGGTCTTCCTACGGTTTCTCAAAGCGTCAATCTTATTTGGGTTATTGTTTATAGATTAACCAAGTCTGCTCATTTCTTGCCGTCTGGAGACTTATTCCTTGAGCGTCTTGCTAGTATATGCGTGAATGAGATTGTGAGGTTGCATGGCATTCCTGTATCCATAGTTTGGATCGTGACCCGAATTTCGCTTGAGATTTTGGGTTAGCTTGCAAAAAGCTATGGAGCGCAGTTTGCGATTTAGTTGACGTACCATCCCAAGACAGACGGACAATCGAGAGGACTATTCAAACTCTTGAAGATCTATTAAGACTACATGTCCTGAGACTTCAAGGGTAGTTGGGATAAGTATTTACCATTGGTGGAATTCTCTCTGACCATGATTATCGAGGCAAGTATAGGTGTGGCTCCATTGAAGCATTATATGGGCCGAAATATGGATTCTCCCGATATGTTGGGATGAGGTGGGTGAAAACAACATTGTTGGGACTAGAGTTAAATGCGTATATATGACTCTGAAAAGATCGAATGATTGACAAGCGTATACAGCGGCACAAGATCGACAAAAGAGTTATCTGGATCTTCATGAAAGGGCGTGGAATTTAATGTAGGGATCGTGTATTGTTGCGGTTGCTCCATGGAAGGAGTTCTGAAGATTTGGGAAGAGAGGAAAGCTCGATCCATGATTTATTGGTCCATTTCAAATTCTTGGCCAAGTAGGAAATGTAGCTTTATAGACTTGCGTTACCTCAGTATGTCTACGTGTTAAGTAATGTGTTTCACGTATCATGCTTAAGTAAATATGTGAAAGACTGAATCACGTTATAGAGTTAGAAGCAGGACGAGATAGCGAAGACTTAGCGTGTGAGGAAATACTGTCGAGATCTTGGATAGGAAGGGCGTATCTACTACGTATGAAAGTCGTACCACAGAGTTAAAGTTTTGTGGAGAATCGTCTTATAGAGGAAATGACACAGGAATTGGAAGCGGAAATGAAAGCGAGGTATCCTCGCTTTTGAAACACGAGTGCGTCGTCGATTTAGAGACGAAATTTCATAAGGAGGGAGGTTGTAAAGACCCCCACAGAAATTTTTGAAATAAAAGGAATTTCCTTTATTTATTATTTTGAAATAGTAAGGTTGATTTGATTAATGTGGATAGTTAAAGGGTTAAATCATGAATATTTCAAAAATAGCCAGTGGTTATAAAATATTCATTGTTAGCCGGGGAATATTACGTTTGGTGCGTGGAATATTAAATCTTTGTCGGGGAATATTAAATGCAATGAAGTAGCGACCATGTGTGGGCCCATGTGAGCGATTGGATGAAGAAAGCGACAAATATAAGTTGTTTTTAAAAAACTTGCGTAGTTATTCTGAGATTAATCTTTGTTGGAATACCCAAATTGGTTAAAACACCTTGTCTGGCGTTGTTGAAACGATAGCACGCGTATTGCACAATTATTGATTCTTACGTGAAGAAGGCCTTTACTCGATAATAGTTACGATAATTCTTTGATTGATTATTTTATTGAGTTAATAATTCTTTGCGTTGATATTTTATATTCTTTGTTGTTTGATAATTGTCATTCTGGCGATATTTTTCATTATCGAAGCGATAATTCATATTATCACGAATAATATTATTAGATAACATTATTGGCGATATCTAGAAAGTTACATCTAGGAGAGGTTTGGTCACTCTAATTGCGGCGATGAGAAGAAATTCTTATTGGAAGCCCCTCTTTCACAGGAGGCTGCACGGTTGTCGATATTGTGATTACGTAATATTATTTGTGAATAATTAATTATTGATTTATATGATGAGGAAAATATTGATTTTATGTGGATATAGATGGAGAAAATTTTTAAAATGACAATTGTTGAAAATTAATATTTTATCTTTTACGATAAAATAATTTAATTTTAAATATATTATTTAATAATATAATAATGGTGATATTTTACAGCAGAATGTGGGATATATATAGTATCTGAGGAGGAAGAGTATTTTTATTTGCAATAAATGTTTAAAACATATTAAACATGTCGGTGGACCCCATTTATTGGTGAAATTTGATTATAGCACAATAAAATGCTTGGTTTGTGGATTTGATCGATTTCATTTGGAATTTGGAAAACTTTCTTACTGCAAAGTTGTAGAAATTGAAATTCCTATAAAAACTCATGAGATTCAATTTTTACGATGAAAGAGGCTATTTATTATGAATTATTGAAGTTAAAACTCGAAATAATTGATTTTTGGAAGTTTAAATTATTTTGTTAGAAAAAAGTTTTTTGTATTTTTGGACATCATTAACATGTGTGGCTGGTGTTTTGAATTCAAAAGGTGGGCTAAGGAAAATTTGTATAATTATATTAATATTATATTAAATTTTACTTTTTTAGTCATTCTAGCGTTTTCTATAAATAGGATCTTGGGTTAGAATTAAAATCACGAGAAACTAAAGTTTTCTACTCTATATTATCGGCGTTCTTGTGAGTATTTTGAGTATACTTTGAGTATTGCTATCTGGTTGAGAGTCAAATCATGCTTTATATCCAGGTGTTTTAATTTAGAAATCTGAAATCTTTTCGAGGTAAGGGATATTATTTTTTTTAATGATATTATTTCTTGATATCATTATCTTGAAATATTGATCTGAAGTTTTTATCAAATTTGAAACTTTTTCATATGCCGAGGTTACTATTCATGAGTTCTTATTCATGAGTTCTTATTCACGAGTTCTTATTAAGCGGATTCTTATTCATTTTCTTATTCAGAGTACTATTCATGAAAAGCGTGAAGATGTTTTTTGTGAATTTCTATCTTTTGGTGTCAGATTCTTATTCGCGTATATCGGCCTTTATTCAATTATCTGATCTTATTCATAGAAAAATAACATTTCTTCTTTTTGTCAAAACATCTAATGCGATCTTACCAGCTTTGATTGTATCCATGTTTTGATCATTCTTGAATTTTACACCACTATGATTATTTTTGAGGTATTTTTGGACGTGGATAAAACCAAATACGAATCCTTAATCCTTAATCCTTGTCATTTTGTTTCCTTTGGATTCGTTTCTTTAAAAATATTTTCATCATCCTCTGGTCTTAAATGATGATATTATGGAATATCTTTTGGCTGTAGTGCAAAGATGAATGATTTCTTAAGAATATCTTTGGCACGTAGTGCAAAAAGAGATGAATGATTTGAAGAATATCTTTGGCGTAGTGAAAGATGAGCAGTGTTTAAATGAACATGACGGTGATGAATATCTTTGGCAAAAATGGTCATGCGAAGATGAATATTTGATTCAGGATGTATATTGATTGATGTTCACGAGGATAAAAGATGAGCGATGAACTTTTAAATTCATACATAGAAGATAGTAGTTTTAGTTCTCTTAACTCTTACAATGAATTATTATTTCATTGCGAATATTGATTTAAAATTTGTTGTCTATTGTATTCTATTATATTTTTCTGTTGAAGACTAACGATAATTTGTTGTATATTATCTTAGTCATAATATTCTTCTTGAGCTAGTTGAGCTCACCCTTTTCCTTTTGTTCCATTTTTCTCGGGAGGCGAGAATATAGCGAGTGCAGTCGGGGTATGGAATGAAGGTTTTAGAAAGGATTGTTTAGTAGTCCTCGCACCATTTTGTAAAATAATGTATCAATAAATATGATGAGGATTTATTTGAGTATAGATATTATACAGAAGATAATATTTGTATTCAAACTCACAGTATTACTTGTTCATTTAACCACGAGAATTAAGGCAGCCATTATTTATGCGTAACAGCTAATTTATTTTAGGAGAAAGAACTTATCTTTAAAGCAATTTTCTTATCACGTCAATCGCGCTTTCGTTATAAAACCCCACAAAGCTGCCGTAGTGTGATATTGACGGCCAACAAACAATGAAATATTTTATAACCCTTTAATGGCGAAAATTTCACTGATATCGCATAACTTTTAATTTATCAATTTAATCCATGATCTTATGAAAAGTAATTATAAAGACAAAATTGAAAATACTTTTGCCTATAAAATTGGTTGCCCTGAAGTTGACATTTATCAAGCAATTTAAATTTAGGTTGTGATTTAGTGGATTATAAATTGAAATATGAGACAGAATAAAATAGTAGTGATTTTAAGAGATAATAATTAATTTGGTAATGATAATGTTAGAGCGATTAACATTACGAGCGGAAACGGTTTGATTTGTGGTTGAGGGATAATAAAATCATAATATTGTTAATAATAATAACTTGGTTTAAATTGAGAGAAGTAGTAACTTAGAATTATAAAATCAACCAAGTAAAGTTATGATTGATAGTAGTTGTTATTTAATATTGTTGTTTTTAAATATTTTAAATTGGCTAATATTATCTTTATGTGTAATATAATTATAAATTATATAATATGTGTTGTAATATAATATAATTAATAAGCGCGTCTTAATAAGCCTTGATTTAGATATAGTAGTTGTTATATAAAGTGTATTATAATATTATTACACATCCCGTGCGCTGATATAATATAATAGTATAAAATAGGGCTGATATAATATTAGAAAAGTAATGATTTTGAATATAATTGTATTTCGTGTTTATTTGCGTATGTAATATTATGTTGTAATATTATAATTAATAATATTATGTTGTGTAATACTAATTAAATTAGTGTAGTAATATAAGCGGCGCCCCGAAATCGGTCTCATCACCCGTCTTTAGGTAATTAGGATACATAGTGCAGGAATTCATCTGACTTTGCTAATATAGCTGTAAATTAATACCATCAGCGTAAAAGTACATCAGGATTTGAATCTGAATATTATATAGATATGTATCTGAACTTCGAAAGTCTCTCATTATAATTATTATCACCTTATTTCCGCGAGAATGAGTGAGGACTACAATGCTACATCCTCTACGAACCATTACTCTGGAGTTCTAGGCTAGAGTCAAAACTGTATTTATCATTTCTGAGAGAACTGCCAGAAGAGGTGGGCTCAGCTAGCCCGATTAAAGAAATATTTATGACTAAAGATGATGCGGAATAAATTGTCGTTGGCCTTGACAGTGTTAAAGCGGTAAAATATAATAAACATCAAGTTTAAGCTGCGGTAGAACAAGCGATCCATTAAAAAATTCAGTGGAAAATAAATCTACTATCTTTTATGATTTGAAGGTTTTTCATATTTTATTATAGGTGAGACTAAACTTTAATAAATAATCCACATCACATCGAATCCTTACCCATGGCGGATGTGCTTTAGTATCCATAAGCCACGATTATTACCGTACCTTCTGAATAGAATAGTTGTTAGCCATTCATTAATAGTTAAATGATCGATATGCAGCAATACATCCGTGATGCCTTCTTGACCCATTATGAGGATTTTTACACCCACATCATTTGTAACATTCTGAGTCATTGATTACTGTACAAGAATAGTCTCTGATGGTAATCATTTTGATTCCGTGCAATACTACTGACAGACCGCGGATGACTTTAAAAAAAATATAAACATGAGGATATTAAGCAATGACAAGAATTGAAAGTAAAACAGAGTTCGAATATTTTATCGGAATTATTAGCGATCCAAATTATCGATATGATATTTGTTTTTGTAGAGTAAAAATTCAAGAATGATCTAGGAAAGAATAGCTTCCATTGAAAAGATCTTCCGATGAAGCCTTAAAATATCGAGGATATTACTAATTTAAGTGAATATAGAAGTGGGGTTTTTAAACATTTGGGTATAATAAAAGAATGGAATAACAAAAATCTCTATGTGTAGCGCCCCAAAATGGGTCCATTCCATCCGACCCATTACAGGTCGTAAAATACGTGATGCGAAATAACTATGGCTGTTATTGACATATACTCTCTTATATTATTATTATATTATTATTCTGTGAGTTTAAATACGAGGATATTGCATCTGAACCGATATTACGGCATAGAATAAATCCCAGTAAAACCGAAATTATTGATACATTGTTTTACAAAATGGTGAGGACTCTTAAATATCTCTCTGGAACCTTGATTCCATTTTAATGAACTAGTACCATTTACCAATTAGCCTCTGAGAGAGGAAAATGGAGCAACAAGGAAAGGGTGAGCTCGGTAACAGCGATGAAGAATATTATGACTTAGATAATATCTGACAAATTATGCGTTAGTCTTAATGAGGAGAAAAAAATCTATTCAGAATACTGATGAAACCGACAAATTTTAATCCAATATTCGTGAGGAAATAATAATTCATTAGAAGAGTTAAAGTAGAGAATCACTATTCTTATCTTATATATAGAATTTAAAAGTTCGTCTATCATCTTTATCCACATAACAGCAATCGATTGCCCATCTGGAATCAAATATTCGTCTTTTGCTACTGACCGAATATTCATCGATTAATCGTATTCATTTAAGCTTTTGTTCCATACTGCTTATTTCTGCGAAGATATTTCTTAATCATTCATCTTTAATTTCTGGTAGTGTTAATAATATCATTTAGGCGAGGATGTTGAAAATATTTTAAAAAGCAAGATCTAAATGAAATACCAATAGCCAGAGGATTAATGATTAAGGATTAGAGTACTTTTGTTTTTATCCAGTGTTCAAAATACCTCAAAAATAAATCATAGTGGTGTAAAATTCGAGGATAGTCCGAAACATACGGATCTAATGTCGAAATTGAGTATCCGAAATAGATATTTTTAGACAAAAAGAAAAATTTTATTTTGATTGAATAGTCTTGATCTTGATATCGTGAATAGTAACTCAGACGCAAAAGATAGAAATTTCCAAAAAAGAAACATCTTCAACTGGCAAATAGTACCGGTGAATAGTAACACCGTGAATAGTAACTCATGAATAGTAAACTTTAGAATAAGTAACTTCATGAATAATAACTTTCTGCGTGAATAAATGAATAAGTAACACAATAGTAATGTAGAGCATTGGAAAAGTTCAGTTGATAAAAAAGTTCCAACCGATATTTCGCGCAATGATATTGGAAGAAATAATATCATCCGAGAAGAAAATAACATCCACTTTTACCTCGAAACGATCTTGGTTCAAACAGGATATAAGGCTATGACTTGAACTTATAGTAATATAGCAATACTCAAGTATACTCAAAATACTCACAAGAATAAACGATAATATAGAGAAGAACACTTCAGGTTTAAGTGTGATTTTCAATTCTAACCTAATTACCTATTTATAAATTTAGCTTAGAACACCGAAAGAAAAATTTACGATAAATTAATAATATAATTATACCAATTTCCTCTCAGCATACCTAGAATTCTGATTTCAATAGCCATCAAACACATACCACATTCTAGAAAAGTAAAGAAAAACGTTTTACAATTTTAAATATTTTTAAACTTGAAAATCGATTATTTACAGTAACTTAGGAACTTCAATAATTCATAATAAAATCAGCCCTTTCATCAGAAAATTCAATCTAAGTGGGTTTTATAGGAAATTCATTCTCTACAACTGCGGAAGAAAGTTTTTCCAAATTCAAAGTAGAAATTGGCCAGAAATCCTGAAGCGAAGGCGATTTCAATATTATAATCAATTTTGAGTCAATAAATGGGGATCCCACAGACATGTTTAACATGTTTAACATTTATTACAGCAAATATCTTCACTCCTAGTATCACTCATATATCCCACATTCGTTGTAAATATCACCATTATTATATTATTAAAATAATAATATATTTAAATAATTATTTTTATCGAGAAAAGATAAAATTTCAATTTTCAACAATTGTCAAATTAAAATTTTTCTCCATTCTATATCATAAAATCAATATTTCCACTCATCATATGAATCGATAATTAATTATTCACAAATATTGTCTGAGAATGTAATATTAATATTGACAGTGGATTCAGGAGAAGGGGCTTTCCGATAAAAATTTCTCGCTTCTTGACGGCATGATTAGGTGATAAACCTACTCCTTTGAAGCGAACTTTCTGAACATTGCCAATAATGTTACATCTAATAATATTATTGAGATAATATGAATTATTAGCCGATAATGAAAATACGTATATTAATAGATTATTGAACAGCAATGACCGATATAAAATATCAATACAATGATTAAATGTCGATAACATAAAAAATCTTCGAGCGATAATTCATGTGTACCCATTATTAAGTAGTGATATCGCTTACGTAGAATCAATAATTGAGTGCGTTCAAGTGTCTTTCTTTGTGTTTTAACCGCAAGGTATTTTAAGGTGATTAACGGTAACTAACTTCTGTTGTTATTTTAAACAACTTATATTTATTAGTTTTTCTTCATCGATACGCTTTCAAGTTATGGGGGCCCACACCATGGATCTTGCCGATAATGATCGCGAATATTCCCACAAACCAGAGTATGCGAATATTCCGACCGAGCAGAATATTCACAAGCAATGACGATGAATATTTTATAACCAACACTTATTTTGAAGTATTTAGCGTATTTACCTTAGCTATCCACATTAATCAGATCAACCCTACTATTTCAAATAATAAATAGAGAAGATTAAATTTCATTAATAATAAGTTGGGGTCTTACAACCTCCCCTCCTTATGAAATTTAGATGCTCGAGTTGACGTGCGTACGAGTGTTTTGAAAGGTGAGGGATGCCTGCGCTTTTCATTTAGATTTCGATTCCCAGTCATTTCCTACTATAGCATGATTCACTCACTGAAAACTTTAACTTGTGGTATGACCTTGTAGCGTAGGACGTGTTCCTTCACATCTAAGATCTTGTGCTGGTGCCTCACCATACGTTAAGTCTTGGCTATCTCTCGTGGGTTAACTTCGATAGCGTGGTTTGGAGTGCTCACGTATTCTTGAAATGCGGATATATGAAACACATTATAAACGAGGACGTACTCGAGATACTTGGCAGTCTATAGGCTACATTTCCTACTCGGTCGAGAATTTGAAATGGACCAGATAAATGGTGGATTGAGCTTTCCTCTCTTCCCGAATCTTGTAACTCCACTTCCATGGGCGATTTCCATGACCAATCGCTGATCCCACACTAAATTCCGTCGCTTTCGATGAAGATCCATAACTCTTTTTATCGATCTTGTCTCTTGGTTTGTATCGTTAATGAATCATTTGGATCTTTTTGGTAGTCATACGTCTTAACTTCGGGTCCTAACAATGTTAAACTACCCACCTCGTCCCAACGTCATCGGAGAAGCGACAACTTTCGTCAATATAATACTTGAAGTGGAGCCACTATACTTGCACGATATTTGTAGTTGAGAATTCTACCAATGGTAAATACTTATCAGCCCATACTTGAAGTCAGGACACGAGTCTTAATAAATCTTCAAAAGTTTGAATGAGTCGCTTCTGATTGTCGCGAAATCGCATTTGAGGGGATGGTATCTTGCGAGCCCAGATAAATCGATAATCCGTGCCCATTAGCTTTTTGCTGAGCTAACGAAAATCTTGAAAGTGAATCTTGGGTCACGATCGAAACTATGGATCGGGCATGCCATGCAACCTCACAATCTAGATTCACGTACATACTAGCAAAGGCGTTCGAGTGAATAAGTCTCCGTGTCGGCAAGAAATGTAAGCGGAACTTTGTTAATCCCATCACTTGATAACCTTAAATAGCATTGATGCCACAAAGAAAAGCGTAGGAAGACGTAATGAAATCCATGGTAATGTGTTCCCACTTCCATTTTGAGATCTCGAGTGGTTCTGACGGACCACTTAGGTGCAGATGCTCGCCGCTTCCTGCGTTGACAGAAGTTAAACCATTGGAGATAAACTTTGCAATCTCTCTTTACGTATTGTTCCACCGAAAATGTATGTCGAAGATCACGATACATTTAAGTACTTCGGAGATGGATTACAAATGGTTGTATTGTGTACCTCCATCATAATCTTGTACTTCAAATCGAAATTACGTTAGGAACCTGAAAGTCTGAAGTGGATTTCAAAGTATTCATACTTCATGATTCTAAGCTTAGAATGACTCCTTCTTACTTTCTTCTTCATACGCGTCGGCTCAAGATTGGGTGGCTTGACCTGCGACCTTAACTTTTCTATTAAGTTTTTTCGTTCCTCTATGATGCTGTCATTATCTTTTCCGGGATGGTATTGACATCATCGCCTTTTCAGTTCGGCTGCATGATGATCTTCTACTGTGCGTCTTTAAAACATTTGACCGTTCTCCACTTTTCGAGGATGGCGTCAATATTTTAATGTGAACATGTTGACTGAAATGGAGTCTCTTGAAGTTATTGATTATATTTCCCACATTCTTTGCTCCATTGAATTTTGTATCTCTTGAAATGAGTCTTTGGTTCGTTAATGGAATAGCGATTAATGGAGTGGCGAGAATATCCCTTCCAGCGAATCTCCCAAAAGCTCGTGCTAATAACCAACTAAGCTTGATCTTGAAAGCTACTTGCTTTGGAATTATTTCTTCAACAGTTTGTTCTCACGAAGCCTTTGGAATGACTCGTATCTTCACGACGGGAATGTGATGTACGTTCTGATGACACTGTCGGAATTCTTGCTCTGTTATCATACGAATATGGCGTCCCTACTGAGTTAAAAAGAGAGTCTTGAAAGCAGATGATTTTTTAATTGTGCCCAGTGCTGTTCCACAAGGAAGTCACGAGGTAGATGATAAAGGCTAGTTCAGGTGATCCAATCGCGTACTCCGTCTAGTTGAATTTTAACTCTACGAGGAGTTCAATAGGAGCCATTCGATGTGAGATTTTAGAAATGAGTTTTTGTCTTGGGGTTCAAAACCCATCGATACAAAATTTAATATCGAACTTTGGGGTAAGCGAGAATTCTTGAGGGGGTAAATACGTCGGAAAAAATAAATAACAACGGGGAATATTATTACAAATGCGGCGTGTGCTGTTCGAATCCATGCATGGACTAAGAAAACTTGACATCAAGTAATAAGCGAATGACTTCATGATTAGATATGAAAATGTTTGATTTTAATGGTTTGATTGCTTGAATTCGAATAACGAGGTTGGTTGGGAATATGAAAACCCAACAACCTTCCCCGAAAGTAATCGAATTTTGGCGTGATGAGTAGTTAACGGCTTAAAATCACATCAAAAGCAAATATCTCTATAGAAATAAAGGTTAACGAGGTAATGTGATGGTGCAGACTTTGAATCGAACAAGATTTTAAAGCAGCGGATGTAATGAAAGTTTCTCTAATGGAGTCTCCACGGATAGGTCGAAGTTTAATTTCTCGTAGTCAGGTTTAAGCGTTGAACGCATTGACAAGGAGAGATAAATGAATGGGTAGGCTTAGGTATCTAGTAAGGTATAAACTTGAAAAATTTATAAATAACTAACCGTGATAACCCGTTTGGGTTCTCGCATTTTATGACCGATCCTGACAAAGCTCTTCCACAGGCAGATTTGACTTTGACTTTTTGGGACATCTTTTGAGTCACCATTCATCCTTGAATTTGGGTTTAAATGTCGTACAATCTCGAAGCGATATGTCCTTCTTTTCACAATTATAGCATACCTTTATTTGTTGTAGGCGGTTTGAGGTACGATATGTCCCTACTTTAAGCATTTATGCATGTAATGACCCAGGTGGTCTTTCTCCTCCCTTAGAACTAGATTCTTCTTATTTAAACATAAAATCTTCGCATAATTAGTTGTTTGAATCTCCTCTTTTTTAAAAATCTCTCTCGACTTCAGCTTCTTCTATTTTCATGGCCGATTACCACCGAGTAGTTTTACCATTTTTATCCAATACTTTTCTTTCTCATTTGGTTATCATTATTACGATGGTAACTTATCTTGCGAGTGCGATCCTGATTTTGTGGTCCCTCGGTTGAGAGTTACTTTCGTTATCTCATTCTATCGTTGAGCCACATTTGACAACATGTCACGAATAGAAAAGTTTATGATGAAATGAGAATCTTGGCGTGTCAAGGGTTTGAACCTCTCGGAAACATCCTTTCATCGTTCCTCGTTCTCCACCGAATGTCAAGTACGAAAACACAGGATAACTCTGCTGAACTTACCCTCGTCTTTGAGACAAATCGTGTTATTCTGCTCGATCCCAATAAACTCAGCTTCCTTCGTATGGCGAATACTTTCGGGAAAGTATTTGTCGTTAAATAGTTTCTTGAATGCGTCCCCGAGGCGTCTTGAGTCAATTTGGATGGATGCATTCATGATTCCCACCGATGGTCTGCCTCGCCCTTTGGAACATAAGGTGGCGAATGGAACCTTCTGTTCTTCAGGTGCATCGAAGACATGAATATCTTGGTAATTTACTTGACCCATGTTTTACGCCGTGATCGGATCTGGCTTTCCACTTAATTCACGGTGGTCCCTGACTCTTTGAGGCTGCTTGCGTTGCCCGACAACCCGTGGAATTGCTATCATTTCCTCCACGTATTTTGAACACAGGTCTCCACTAAATGCGATTTTGCAGTGAGCGCAAAAGCTTCTAAACATCCCCTACGTTCATCATCATTACGCTGGTGGTTGTTCACGGAGGTACATTTGTCGACTTTTTGCCGTTTCTCCTCGTTGAGTGAGTCAGCAGGCGTCTCACGGTCTCATTTCCATTGTTAATATTCTCATTCGACATTCTCAAATCATCAATCGTAAAACAAGGGTTAATTAAAAAATCAATATATCACATAATATCCTTATATCTTGACCAACTAACAAATAAGCTTAGGTAGGACACCTTGCGAAGGATTTACTCGTCTCTCCCTCTAGTTCTACATTCCCAGATCTCATGCGAGAGATCAGCCCATCCCTAAACTACGATACAAGCTGTGGCGCCCCCAAAATAGGTATTCCATCACCCATTACAGGTTATGTGTCGTAGTGCGAAGCAACTACAACTTTATTATTACAATATTAAAGCCTGAGTTTGAATGAAATATTATCTTCTGGAAATATCCATACTCAAAATAAATCCTCATCACATTTATTGATACATTATTTTACAAAAATGGTGAGGACTACTAAGCAATTCTTTCTAAAACCTTCATTCCATTTTCCAGGCTACCGTTCTATTTATATTCTGCCTCACGAGGAGAAAAAATGGAACAAAAAGGAAAAGGGTGAGCTCAATGGCCCGATAAAGAATATTATGGTAAGATAATATCTGACAAATTATCGTTAGTCTTGACAGGGAAAAATCTAATAGAATAAAATAGGCAACAAATTTTAAATCAATATTATGGTGAAATAATAATTCATTAGAAGAGTTAAGTAGAGAATGCAGAAACTACTATCTTATGTATGAATTTAAAAGTTCATGTCATCTTTTATCCACAACAACATCAATCGATATACATACGGAATCGAATATTCATCTTTTGCACTCTGGGCGAAGATATTCATCGATTAGTCGTATTCATACAAACTTACTGTTCATCTTTACTTTTTCTGACCAAAGATATTCTTGAAATCATTCATCTTTGCCTTTCTGGAAAAAGATATTCAATAATATCATCGTTTAAAGTGGGATGATGAAAATATTTTAAAAGCGAATCGATTGAAACAAAATGGCATGAGGATTAATGATTAAGTTAGGTACTTTGTTTTATCCATGTTCAAAATACCTCAAAAATAATCATAGTGGTGTAAAATTCAGAATGATCGAAACATTGGATCTGATCAAAAGCTAGTATCGGGAATAGATATTTTGACCCGAAAGAAGAAATTTTATTTTTCGATTGAATAGTCTTAGTATCGCATTGAATAGTCTGTAGTATCGTGAATAATAACTCAAGCACCAAGATAGAAATTTCCAAAAAAACATCTTGGCGCTTCGTAATAGTACCAAACAGAATAGTACTTCGTGAATAGTAACCGTGAATAGTAACTTCGTGAATAGTAACTTCGTGAATAGTAACTTCGTGAATAGAACTATGAATAGCTAACCCAACATGAAAAGTTCAAAATTTGATAAAAGTTTCAACCCGATATTTCAGTATAATGATATTGAAGAAATAATATCATTTGAGAAGAAAATAACATCCACACCTCGAAAGATTAAATGCTTACATTTGAATCTAGGATATAGTCTTTGACTTGAACTTGCTCTTATCCCAGCAATACTCAAAAGTATACTCAAAATACTCACGCAAAGAATAAACAACGATAATATAAGAGAAGACTTGGAGTTTACGGTGTGATTTTCAATTCTAACTAAGCACCTATTTATAGGAAATTGCTTAGAACAGCGAAAGAGAAAATTTAATAAATTAATAATATAATTATATAAATTTCCTCTCATGCCTAGAATCTGATTTCAGCCATCAAACCGTACCATTCTAGAAAAATGTAAAAAAACGTTTTCTAATTTTTAAATATTTTAAACTTCAAAAATCGATTATTTACAACCGGACTTAGAATAATTCATAATAAATAGCCCTTTCATCAGAAAATTCGAATCTCGTGAGAGTTTTTATAGGAAATTCAATTCTACAACTTTACGGAAGAAAGTTTTCCAAATTCCAAGGTAGAAATTGGCGAAGAAATCCACAAGCAGGCGATTTTACGAAGTATAATCAAATTTCGGTCGATAAATGGGGTCCCAGAGCATGTTTAACATGTTTTAAACATTTATTGCAACAAAAAATACTCTTCCTCCTCGTATACTCATATATCCCACATTAGATTTGTAAAAATATCACCATTATTATATTATTAAAAATATAATAATATATTTAAATAATTATTTTATCGAGAAAAAGATAAAATTTCAATTTTCAACAATTGTCACATTAAAAATTTTCTCATCTATATCACATAAAATCAATATTTTTCTCATCATATGAATCAATAATTAATTATTCTGAAATAATATTCTGAGAATCGCTGATATTGACTGACCAGGCGGTTCAGGGAAGAGGGGCTTTCAATAAGAATTTCTCACTTCTTGGTATTGATTAGGTGACCAAACCTCTCACTTAGAGCCAGAACTTTCTAGACATTTCCAATAATGTTATCTAATAATATTAGGATAATATGAATTATTGCTCGATAATGAAAATCTTTGTGTAATGTGATTATTGAAACAACTGACAATATAAAATATCAGCGCGACGAATTATTAAATCGATAAAATCTTGAGCAGATAATTCACTATAACCATTATTAACGTAGTGCCTTCTTACGTAGAATCAATAATTGGTGCAATCTGAGTGTCTTCTTGTGTTTTAACCAAAATTATTTTAACGGTAATGTGATATATTCTGTTATTGTTACCCAAAGCAACTTATATTTCGTTTCTTCATCAATCGGCTTTTTCTTGGTATAGAAGTTACGCGTTGCTTGGCAGAAGCTAATCGCCGAATATTCCCCAAACTGATCTGAATATTCCGCGACCCGAAGCGAATATTCCCAAACCAATGATGAATATTTTATACTCTTTTGTCGACCTTGGTTTGTATACTTGCTTATTTTGAACTTCGGGTATTTGCTTCACCCACTTTCGTATTTTACCCTTAACTATCCACATTAATCAAATCAACCCTAGGACACGAGTCTTATTTCAAAATAATAAATAGAAAATTAAATTTTATTAATAATAAGTTGGGGTCTTACACCATGCATATGCGTCGCAAGGCGTTCAAGTGAATAAGCGTGTCGGCAAGAAATGGCGGAGTAAATCTATCAACAATTATTCAACCGTAGGAAGACCGAATAATAATAACGGAAGTTTAAGCGGACCCTTGAATGCTCCGCCTTTATTCACAAGCGCAATCTCTCTTCGGTTCCACCAAAATGTTCAATCACGAATAATAAAGATGGATTGTGCCTCCACGGATCCTAGAGTAAATTCCTTCTTCACATTCTCGCTTAGGATAGGTACTTTCTTCTTCATATTCCAATTCGGTGGAGACCTTAACTTTTCTATTAAAGTTGGCTCTGTCGTAATAAATCCTTTTCGTTCCGCATAGATCTTACTCGGAACGTTCGCTTTTCGAGGATGGCATGGTGAACATGTCTTTGAAATGAGTGTAAATTCTTTGCTCCACACACGTTAATGGAATAGGATGTTCTTGACAATGAGATAATAACCAACTAATAATAAAATTCTGGAGCGGTTCTCAATGTTACCTTGGTGCGACACTGTGTAAATGGCGTCCCTACACATGAGGATCACCGGTAAAACTCGATAAAATAATAAAGTTCAAAAGCGGAAGTTTTGTCTGGGGTTGTCCAAAATTTAATATGTAAAACATTCTTGAAACGGGAAAATAAATAACAACGGAATATTATTCAAATGTCTTTATTCAAATTCATGGACAAAATAATAATAAAAACTTGATATGAAAAGAACTGATGGTTTGATTGCTTGAAGTCGGTTGCTTAGGTAAAACATGCGATGTAATTAACCTTAAAATTCAAAAGCATCTCTATAGAAATAAGAATAATAGAAGAATGTCGGATGTAATGAAACCAAGTCCACGAGATAGGGTATTTCTCGTAACCATTGGTATGACAAAGAGATAAAAGAATGGGTATACTAGTAAGGTATAAACTTGTGTTATTCCAACCGTTCGGGTTCCTGAATAATAAGCAATGGAATTTGGTGGGTTTAACATCTCGGCGTTTTCTTCAATTATGCATACCTTTAAGCTGTTGTGGCGGTTTGGTGATATGTCCCTCTTTCCGCAGAAACCGGTGGTCTTTCTCCTCCTTGGAAGTTCTTCGGGCGTCTTAACACCCTTTTTAAAATCTTACTTTTGGTAGGAGTGGTTCGCCTTTGTCCGATTCTTCTTTCTCCGTGGTTTGAATACTTGATATGATGCGGTGATCACACGGTCCCTCGGTTGAGTGTTATCTCATTTCTAGTAACTGAATAGAGAGAAAATTTATGAGAAAAAATACTCTCGAAACATCTTCTTTCTCTATTATTCTCTCTATACTTTCTCTCTACTTCCTTCGTAAGCTTGAATGTCATTAAATATTCAAATTCCCAAGACATCTTTGAGTGCGGTGAAAATAGTGCCACGGAAGCGAATGGAACCTTTCTAGGCGAATATCTTGGTAATTTCTATTTATAGAAGCTTTCCCATAATTTCTGAAGCTTGTTTGTTTTACCATATGAAAATGCGATTTTGCGAGTGGCTTGATTTTCGGTGATGTGAAAACGTTCTCCTCGTTGGAAAAGTCTCATTTACTCCCTTGTTAATATTCTCGTTCGACATTCTCGCCTAAAACAAGGGTAATGTGATATATCACATAATATCCTTAACGACAAGTGGTTCGTTTACATTCTACCGATCTCACTTGGAGATCTTTGTTGTGGCGCCCCAAAATAGGTCCATTCCATCAAACCCATTCGAATTCGCCAAATACAGTGCGAAATAACTACAACTTTATTATTACAACATATAAGCGTGAGTTAAATATGAGATATTGCCATCTGCAATATCCACACGCAAATAAATCCCCATCATAATTATTGATACATTATTTTACAAAAATGGTGAGGACTACTAAACAACTCTCTAGAACCTTCATTCCATACCCCAGTACTAGTACTTTACATTCTCGCCTCACGAGAAGAAAAATGGAACAACAAGGAAAAGGGTGAGCTCAGCTAGCCCATAAAGAATATTATGACTAAGATAATCTATAACAATTATCGTTAGTCTTCAACGAGGAAAAAAACTAATAGAATATAATGACAAGTTTTAAACCAATATTCATGAAATAATAATTCATTAGAAGAGTTAAGTAGAGAATCTACTATCTTATGTATGTATGAATTTAAAAGTTAAATTCATCTTTTATCCTGTAACATCAATCAACATACATCTGGAATCAAATATTCATCTTTGCACTCTGAGGCCAAAGATATTCATCGATTGATCATGTTCATATAAACACTGTTCATCTTTGCTACTACCAAAGATATTCTTCAAAATCATTCATCTTTCTTGCCAAAGATATTCCATAATATCATCATTTAAGGAAGATGATGAAAAATATTTTTAAAAAGCGAATCCGGTGAAACAAAATGAGGATTAAGGATTAAGGATTAGTACTTTGTTTTATCCACGTCAAAATACCTCAAAAATAATCACAGGTGTAAAATTCAAGAATGATCAAAACATGGATATAATCAAAGCTAGTATCCGAATAGATATTTTAGACGAAAAGAAAAATTTTCATTTTAAATGAATAAGTCTTATCGTGAATAGTCAGAAATTTTATCGTGAATAATTATTATCGTGAATAGTAACTCAACACCAAAAGATAGAAATTCCACAAAAAACATCTTCACGTGAATAATGAATTAATGAATAGTACGTGAATTAACTAAGTGAATAGTAACTCAGAATAGTAACTTGTCGTGAATAGTAACTCATGAATAGTAACCCCATGAAAAAGTTCCAAATTTGATAAAAGTTCCAACCAATATTTCATAATGATATTGAAGAAATAATATCATTTGAGAAGAAATTAACATCCACACCTCGAAAGCAGACTTAGTTGAAACCAGGATATAAACTATGACTTGAACTTGCAAGTATAGCAATACTCAAAGTATACTCAAAATACTCACGAATACGCTCGATAATATAGAGAGAAAACTTGATTTACGGTGTGATTTTAATTCTAACCTAAGCACCTATTTATAGGAAATTCTTGTAGAACACAGCGAGAAAATTTAATATAATAATAATATATTATATATATATATATTCCTCGTAACCAAGACTCACAAATCAGCATGTTTACAACACATGGGGGCCAACCAAAACAATAAGAAAAAACGTTTTGTTGATATAAATAATTAAACTTCTAAAATCAATTATTTGAACTTGAACTTCAATAATTCATAATAAATAGCTCTTTTATCAGAAAATTGAATCACGCGAGTTTTTATAGAAATCAATTCTCTACAACTTTTAGAGAAGAAAGTTTTCCAAATTCCAAAGAAATTGGAGAAATCCACATACGGACAATTTTACATTTATAATCAAATTTTAGTCAATAAATGGGGTCCATGACATGTTTAACATGTTTTAAACATTTATTGCAACAAAATACTCTTCCTCCTCATTATACTCATATATCCCACATTCGTTGTAAAAATATCACCGTTAATATATTATTAAAATAATATATTTAAATGAATTATTTTATCGGAAAAAGATAAAATATTAATTTTAAACAATTGTCATTTTAAAATTTTCTCCATCTATATCCACATAAAATCAATATTTTTCTCATCATATGAATCATTAATTAATTATTCATAAATAAATCAATAATTAATTATTCACACTTCTTGGCCTTGAATAATATTACAATAATGTTATCTAATAATATTATTAGATAATATTAAATCGATAATGAAAAACTTGTGTAATATTATTGACAATATAAAATATCAGCGCAATTATTAAATCGTTCAGGAAAGTAACCATTATTAAGGGCTTTCGAATAAAAATTGGTGCGTTCTGGTGTCTTCTTGTTCTTGTGTTTTCTTAATAACTTGTAACAACTACATTATTATTTAAACAACTTATATTTGCCTTGATAAACTTTTCATTAGGTAAATAATATTCCAAGCGATGCAAACCTCAATGAATATTTTATCCTTGAACTTTCTAGCTATCCACATTAATCAAATCAACCCTTCTTACAAAATAATAAATAGAAAATTAAATTTTATTAATAATAATTGCCAATAGCGGTTATCAACGGAATAATTATCGAATTGAAATTAATAATATTATTAAAACAATTGATGGATCCAACGAGAATATGAATTATAAAACACCTGCGGATGTTAATAATAAAAGCCCACGATAATGGAAAATAAAAAAGCGGAACCGGGTGTAAAAACCATGTGTTCAAATAAAATAAAAAGAACCCGGTTAAAAACACATGACAATTTATTGTAAACAATCGTATATTTATTAATATAAAATATCAATGAAAGAATAACACCCTTACTTTTGGTGATTATTGTAACAAAATACTCTTCTTCTTTCTCTATTATTCTCTAATCTTGAATGAATTAAGTGAAAAATAAAATAAAATCTTTATTGAGCTTTTGGTGATGTGAAAAGAAAAGTGGTTATGTAATGTGAAGCGACAAAATTCTGTGCGCCCCAAAAAATGGTCCACAATTATTGCAATAACTACAACTTTATTATTACAACATATAAGTAGTGAATATATCCCTCCAAATAAATCCCCCTTCTTCAAAATGGTGAGGTAAGAATCAATAATTCTCGCCTGAAAATGGAACAATGCAATTAAAGAATATTATCTGATAATCTATAACAATTATCGTATCTTGACGAGGAAAAAAACTAATAGAATATAATAATGAAATGATATTTTGAAATAATAATTAAAGAATCTTACTATCGTATTAAAAGTCTATCTTTTATCCTGTAACATCAATCAACATGTTTTATCTTTTACTCAGATATTCATCGGTATTAAACACTGTTCATCTTTGCTATAGATATTCTTAATCATGTAATTAAAAGATATTCCATAATCATTTAAAATGAAGATGAAAAAATATTTTTGCGAAACAAAATTATTTATAAACAACTTATATTTGTCGTTTTCGAATAGATATTTTCATCATTTTTGAATATTTTAATGAATAGTCAATTTGAATAATAGAATTGCAAAAGATAGAAATTCACAAAAAACATCTTAGTAACGTTATGAATAGTAACTAATGGTAACTCGTGAATAATTGAATAATGAAACGTGAAAAGCAATTTGATAAAAGTTCCAACCAATATGACATAATGATATTGAAGAAATAATAAAATCGCATTTGAAATTAACATCCACTTACCTCGAAAGGCAGATTTAGTTGAAACAATATTCTTGAACCAAGTATGACTAGTATACTCAAAATACTCAAAATCTATCGATAATATAGAGAGAAAACTTGAGTGTGATTTTAATTACAACTTTAAACACCAATATTCTTAGAAAGTAAAATTTAATATAATAATAATATATTATATATATATATATTCCCAAAATAATGCCAACCAAAACAATAAAACGTTTTGTTGATATTTTATAACAATTATTTGAGACACTTTATTGAAATATTTGAAAAATAATCACGTATTTTACCTTTTAGAAGAAAGTTTTTCATGTATCCACATTAATCAAATCGATAAATGGGGTGACATGTTTAACATGTTTTAAACATTTATTACTCTTCCTCTCATTATATATATTTCGTTAATATATTATTAAAATAAAATAATAAATCGGAAAAGATAAAATATTAATTTTAAACAAGTCATTTTAAAATTTTCTCCATCTATCCACATAAAATCAATATTTTTCCTCATCATATGAATCAATAATTAATTATTCACAATATTAAAATAATTTTCAGGAAAGGGGCTTTTATTACGGCTTGATAATTTGGGGTTTTACTAATAATATTACGGATAATATAATTATTAGCGATAATGGAAAAATGACAATTTATTGAACAACGATAATATAAAAAACGACAATTATTGAAGATAAAATAAAATCTTTGGTTTGGCCTTTAAGAATTAATGTGAATCTGGTATCTTCGGAGTGGTACAACTTCGTAAGCAACTTATATTTGTGTAAAGGTAATTACTATGAATATTTTATAATGCTTTATTAAAAAGTATTTTACCCATGTAATTCTTATTCAAAATAATAAATAGGAAAATAACATTTATTAATAATTTGGGGTAATTAGTGGTTTGGCCTTAGTGGTTTCGGAGTGTAATTACTATTGAAGGTAATTACTTAGAAGGTATTGAAGGTAAATACTATGTGAAGGTAATTACTATTCACAAAGGTAATTCTATGTGAAGAGACTCTTAAATGATGACATAATAAAATAATCAAACTTACCCAAACGTCTCATGACTCTTTATATACATTAAGGATTGAATAAATATTACCACAAATCATTTTATTTTAATCAACACATTTTAATCTTTCAACAATTATTAATCATTTATAACTTGTCGTCTCAATTAATAATATAACATATTATACGGATGATCTTGTGACAATAATTGAATCGATAATATAAGAAATATGATCGTGATTCTGTAGCGATAATTGAGCATAAGCTTAGTGACTTCTCACGTAAGCATCAATAATCAATAGTGTCTACTATGAACTACAGCGTATTCTTTGTACTTTTACTAGGGTAGTTCAGCGGTTTTAACGGTAACACCTCCGTAGATTATTTTTATAAAATATTTTTGTCGTTTTCTCGATCGAAATGATAATTACATTGTGGGTCCACCAATGATTGGTAGTTATGAATATTCCTAACAAAGAATATTTCCGAAACGAATATTTTATAACAACTTGCATACTTTGCAAAATTTATAAATATTACCTGACTATAACATTATATCAAATTTATTCATAATATTCAAAATAATATTTATAGAAAAATCATCTTTATTTATAATATGGTCTTACAACCTCTCCTTCATGAAATTTTCCCTCGAAATTTGCGTACGGTATGTGGAGGTAAGGATACCTTGATTTCATTTGATTCTAACTCCCAGTCATTTTCAACATCGTGGTTCCTCAAAACTTTGACTTGAGGTATAAGCGTAGAAATGTTCCTTCTTATCAAAATTTGAGCGAACATCTTCATTCAAATCTTCCGCTATTTTGTCCGGTTTAACATTTCGATAATATGGTTGGTCTTTCAATATTCGTAACATGGATATGTGAAAAGCGTTATGAACACGGACGTATTTGGTATCTAGCGAGTCTATATTTCCTACTCGATCGAGGATTAATGGATAGATGAATCGAATTAAGTTTTCCTCTCTTTCCAAATCTTGTAACTCCTTTACGTAACAACACATGATCTCTATATTCCACGTCCTTTCGATGAAATTATCGATAATTTAAATTTTGTAAGAAATAATTTTAATATTATAGTGTGAATTTGAGATAATATTATAGTTGTGGGTAGTATTTATAAATTTTTACGAAGTATCGCAAGTGGTTATATTATATTTAGATTGGTAAGGGAATATTAGGTTTAGCGAGGGAATATTGGTCTGCAATGGCTTCAATCATTGGTGGACCACTAGTGTGAAATTATTATGTGGATTGAGAAAAGCAGCAAAAATATTTTATTGAAATAACGGCGGAAGTTTTCTGAGTAGATTCTTTGTTGAGCTACTTTCGGTAGTAAAAATACGATGTCACGTGTGGTTGCATAGTGGCTTACGGTATTGATTATTGATCTTATGTGAGAATTCAACAGTTTGATTCCGTTATTATCGATTAATAATATGAATTATTATAGCGATAATGATTTTTATTTATTATTATTATTAGCGTGTCATGAAACGATCTTTATATAAAATAGAATACTTTATTAAAAGTTATTACATAAATAGAATATATTATATTTTATTATGCATTAGTGTTGCGTAGTGTTTTGCGTAGTGTTTTTGCGTAGTATTGCATAGTGTTTGCATAGTAAAATGTTTTTATATAAATAGAATATATTATATTTTATTTAAAAGATTTTTCTTTAAATATGGATAGTCAGTTAAAGTAAATCGATACAGATAGTTAAATGGATTAATTCTTATCATTCCATTTTCCTATAAATGAAGCTTCGTTCCTTACATTTATTTTACTACAATTCAAATTTGAAACTTTCTAGAGAGAAATTATAGAGAGAAAGTATAGAGAAAATTATAGAAAGAAGAAGAGTGATACCTACTTCTTTTCTTACATATTAGGTTCTTTTCTGATGAAGGTGTTATTCTTTGCTCTTGCTTGAAAGAGAACTTACATTATTCCATTCCATTATTATTGTGCGATTGGAATAACTTTTGTAAAAAAATGGCATACTTATCATAACTTGTCATGGCGTACCGTATACTTGGTGAAATCCTTATGTTATTCCGTCTTGTTTTGATACCCATTGGAATAACACATGTATCTGTGCAGTTTACCACATACTTGGTGACATTCTTACAGTATTACATTTGGAACATCATATGCGTGTGTTTTTACAGGACACGGTTCCGTTTTATTAATACATTGGGCATCATCGTGCATCTGTGTGTTCTGCGGGACTGCAGTTAATCTTTATCGATACGTTGAGAATATCCTATACGTTTATTATTTTTAGGATTCAGTTCCATCTTTATTATTACATTGGAGCATTCACATAGGTGTTAATTTCACGACATTGATTTATTATTATTACCATTGGAATAACTTTTGTCATACATCACAATCTGTAAATGGTGATTTCTTTTGTTATTCATTCTTTATTATACAGGTTGGTTAAAACTTTTGCTTCCTCTCATAAATTAGTAGAATATCCTTGATATTTGCGTTTCAATCGATATCTTTTCATGCAAATATTGCTTGACGTTCTTGAATTTTACTCTCTATTTAAAGGCCTTATGTTGACAATTTGGGCGTTAATAATTCATGGATAAAAAATTCTTGAACTTGTTTTATTGAATTATTATGTCATTATCGTCATCCTGGCTATATTATTATCTTGGCTTACGTGCATAGATGAACTTAGTATGATTATGACGAGGATCATTGGTTATAATCATGACTTGTATAAATGATGTGACAAAGTCACCGATGGCAAGCTATAAGTCGGTGATGGATAGTTTTGAGTATGATTATGACCGAGAGTGATTGAGTATGAAATCGTGACGATTGATAATTTGATGAAAATCATTGACCAGTAGTCTGTAAGAATGATTAGATGTCAGTGGTTTATTATTAAAATTTGAGTCTCCGATAAAAATTCTTGATTTTTTTCCTGATTAGATAGTAGACTTCATTCTCTGTGACATTGTTTATTGGGACTGAGGCTAAATAGTTTTACAATATTCTTGTATCAGTTAAGAGCTTTCTGGCGAGATTGAGTGAATGTTTATCGACGGGTAACTTATTGTAAAGCTCTTGTGAATGATCTGAGTGTTGATACCGATTATCTTAGTCTTTTATTTCACTTCATGTGTTGAGTTTATATTTGATTCAGAAGAAGTTAACTTTGACTTAATGGTAATGAGCAGCCGTTGGCTAAATGGAACATAGGCTGGCAACTACCTCGAGCATTGGTATATTAATGGTCAAATAAGCACTTTCGTTAGCATCATTGATATTATCTCTGATGATGTCATACTATGTTTGACAGTGATAGTGTGATAATTAGAATTGTTAATGATTATTCTTTTTTGAGGTTATTAGCTTTAATATTCTAGTTGACTGTTACAAAATTGAAATAACGAAACTCTAAAAGTTGATCGTTATAAATATGAGCCGTACATAAGAGCCCGATCCTTTGCGTTGTAGTAACTTGCATTGGGGAATTTTTGACCGGACTTTACTGTAAACGGCGACATACGTGAATGAAGATGGCAAGTTTATAGACATCATTTGTGAGTCTTATCTAGGTTAAGGGATAGAAGTCGCGTTGGTATCGATGTAACGTCTTATCAAGTCTTGGATAGAGAGTATGATTTTGAATGATATTTCTATCATTAATAAATTTCTTGGCGTATTCTTGAAGATTTCCTAATACCCTAGAGCGTGAAATGTCAATTTTGTATGTGTTAAGCTAAAATTTCTTAAACCTTCTAAGAATATTTCTTGACTAAAAATGAGCATTTACGAGGTTTATGATGAAAGTCATAATAAAAGCATTGGACTAATAGAAAATCATGGGTATAAGTGAGTATTAGTAAGTGTTATGATGAGTTATGTTGGTTGGTATGTAAAACGGCAAGAAAGTTCTTAGAAATCACAAAGGTTGAAAATCAGATTTTGGTGAAAAGCGTAACATGAAATTCAATTGACCATATCTCTTATTATATTTGAATTTTTGAATGTGGTCAAGTCCTGGAGTTAGATCTATGAGTTACCTAACTAATCCAAGTGGAATTACTGGAAAAGGTGTTGTAGATTTTTGTGGGGACTGATTTTAGTAAAGGAGGCCAAAAGCGCTGTAAATTCGAAAATGCTCTTGCCCAGAAACTTTAAAGGGACTGTTTAAACCCACTTAAATTATAGAGAAAAATTCTGGCCTTTTGGGACATGAAGGTATATGGTATAAAGTACCTCCTGTCCAAAAATGAGCTCATTCGACTTAAAATGAGCAAGTTATGACTATTTCAATATTTAGGTTTTAAAATGAAAACTTATAGCGCGTGAGTTCTATAACTCCGAGGTAATATGAAAATTTAAACTAGAAGCTCACGTTAACATGTGTAAGGTCTGCCAAGATTTAGAATTTTGGAGTTAAACTTGAGGTAGCTAATTTCTTAAGGAATTAAGTGAAATTGATTTTTGAAAATAGTAAATGAATTTTAAAAATTAGAGAAAAATATATTTTCATTATGGGACTATATTATACTAAATCCCAGAAAAAAATATTTTAGGGACTGATTTGGTATTTTTCATGAAAATAGTTTGAATTCTGAACATATGAGTTAAATATGTTATGTGAAGTATGAAAAGTTGAAAATAGGATTTTATGGCTTTGAGAATCCTATATAGAGTATATCACGTATTTTTGATGAGATTTGATAATTGGTGATGATATCTTATGAGTATGCATTTTGAATGATTAAATGCATTATATGGTAAAAGCGTAAACAATTAAGATAAATTGTTTATAAATTTAAAGTGATTAAAATATTGTTATAATATTAATGATATTAGATTATGAAGTTATTAAGTGATTGAAAACATGGGGATATTCTTGAATCTGGATAAATTATATTATAAATGTTTAATATTTATCCTTTATCTCATTTGATTGATTCTTTATATCATTATCCTCATCTTTATATTTATGTTGTAAATACATGGCACCGTAGTCGTAGATGGACTTGTATGATTATATGATTATGATGTCGTAGCATGAGGGATTGATTATCTTATAGTCATAATTTATTAGTGTAAATGAATACTACAATTATCTTTGGTAGTAGTGCATGGATAATTTGTGAGTCGTAATCTTAATGAATACGATTATCGATTATCTTTTGGTAATGTGTCGTGGATAATTTAATTATGATAATCTTAATAGATACACAATTATCTTTGGTAGTAGTGCATGTGGATAATTTGTAATAATAATCTTAATGATATACGATTATCTTTAATTCGTGTCTTAATGAATACCTGATTATCTTTGGTAATGTAGTGCAATGGATGGATAATTTATCTTTGCGTAGTGAGTGCATGGATAATTAATGAATATCTTAATGAATACGATATCTTTGGTAGTAGTGCATGGATAATTACGTGGTGGTGATCTTAATGAATATCCTTGGCACGTGAGTGCGAGGGATGATTCGATGATATGGATTAATTATTGGTGAGTCTCGTGATGAAATATTAATTAATGGATGTGGTAAAAAGTCGTCTTTGGTAGTAGTGCGTTGATAGACTTGGTATGATTATGACCAAAGGATTATTCGGTATAATCGTAGGCCCATAATTGAAAACACGAATATCATTGGCGATGGTGCATGGATAATTCGTGGTTGTGATCTTATTAAAATTGCGTCTGGCATTATTATTGGTTTCTGAGGTTGTATATCTTTGGCACATAGTGCAAGATGAATTGTTAATGAATATCTTTGGTAGGATTGCAAAATGAATTTAATATTTTCAGCGATAAAAGGTATTGAGAGTATCCTCGTCCTCTTTATCATGCTCAGTCGTACCACCTAATTTAGGTGAAATTCCATAAGGAGGGAGATTGTGAGACACAGTTTTATCAATAAAGATTTAAATTTTGTCGAAATAATTTTTAATATTATGGTGTGAATTTGAGATAATATTATAGTTGTGGGTAGTATTTATAAATTTTACCAAAGTATGAAATGGTTATATTATATTCGATTGGTCGAGGAATATTAGGTTTAGCGAGGGAATATTAAATGCAATGACTCAATCATTGGTGGACCTAGCAAGGAATTATTATCCGGATTGAAAAGCGACAAAAATATTTTATTGAAATAACGTTGGAAGTTTCACTAGTGATTCTTTGTTGAACTACTTTCGGTAGTAAAAATGCGATGTCGTGTGGTTAACGTAGTAGCCGCGGTATTGATTATTGATCTTTATGTGAGAAATCCTTTCGATTTGATTCCGTTATTGTCGATTAATAATATGAATTATTATAAGCGATAATGGCGTTTTATTTTATTAAGTATTATTAGCGTAATAAAAGCGAAACATCTTTATATAAAATAGAATACTTTATTAAGTTATTCATAAATAGAATATATTATATTTTATTATGCATAGTGTTGCGTAGTGTTTTTGCGTAGTGTTTTGCGTAGTATTGCATGAGTGTTTGCAGTAGTAAAATGTTTTATATAAATAGAATATATTATATTTTATTTAAAGATTTTTCTTTAAATATGAATAGTCAGTTAAAGTAAATCAATACGGAATAGTTCATGGATTAATTCTTATGCATTCCATTTCTATAAATAGAAGCTTCGTTCCTTCGTTATTTTCTTACAATTCATTGAAACTCTGAGAGAGAAATTATAGAGAGAAAGAAATATAGAGAAAATTATAGAAAGAAGAAAGTATTACTGCTACTTACTTTACTTCATATTGAGTTCTTTTACGGTGAGGGTGTTATTCTTTCTTCTTGAAGAAGAACTTACATTATTCCATTCATTATTATTACATTGGAATAACTGTAAAAAGTGGCATTACTATCATAACTTTTGTATACATGCGGCGTACCTATACTTGGTGAAATCATATGTTATTCCATTCTTATTATTACATTGGAATAACTTTGTATCTGTGATTTACCATACTTGGTGACATTCTTACATTAATACATTGGAACATCGTCATGCGTGTGTTTCTACACGGACACAGTTAAATTTTATTATACATTGGAACATCACATGCATGTGTTTTACAGGACTGGTTAAAATCTTTATCGATACATTGGAATATCTATACATGTGTTTTGCATGGATGCAGTTCCATCTTTATTATTACATTGGAACATCTCATTCGGTGTGAATTTCACACGACACTGGTTAAGATTATTATTATTACATTGGAATAACTTTTTATACATCTGCAATGCGCATGCGTGGTGATTTCTTTTGTTATTCCGATTCTTTATTATACCCGATTGGTTAAAACTTTGACTTATACTCCATGAAATTAGTAGAATATCCTTGATATTTTGCGTTTAAATCGATATCTTTTTCATGGAAATATTCTTGATCATTCTTGAATTTTACTCTTGAAGCGGTATTATCTATTGACAATTTGGGCGTTAATAATTCATGGATTAAATAATTCTTGAACTTGTTTTGTTGAATTATTATGTATCATTTGTCATCATCCTCGTATTATATTATGTTATCTTTGGGCTTTACGTCATAGATGAACTTAGTATGATTATGACCGAGGATGCGTTCAATTATAATCGTGACTTGATATAAATGATGTGACAAAAGTCCTCGGTGGCACTGTAATGCGATGATGGATAGTTTTTGGTATGATTATGACCAGGGGTGATTCGGTATAATCGTGACCATTGATAATTTGATGAAAATCCTTGGCCAAGTGAGTGGATGATTAGATGTGGTGGTTTTATTTATTAAGTTTGAGTCTCGTGATAAAATTGATAAAAACCTTTTAAAACCTAAAAGATAGTAGACTTTATTCTATACTTGACTCTTTTAATGGATTATTTATTAAGCTGTGAGTTAAGCTGGTTTATCTATTGTATTTTTATCGGTTTAACTGGCTTTGTTGAAGGCTAATGATAATTTAATACCATTATCTTAGTCGTAATATTTCTTCTTTGGGCTATTTAGAGCTCACCCTTTCTTTTGACATTACTCTTGGAAATGAGAACATAAATTTGGAACTGAGTCGGGGAGCAAGTAATGGTCGGAAGGATAGCATTAGTAGTCCTCACTTATGCAGCGAAATAGTGTGATAATAGTTATAATGAGGGACTCCTTTTGAGTTTGTATAATATCTAGTAAGAACCAATATTTGTATTAAAACTCACAGATTTATGTCGTATTATCTTGCATGCAGTTATATTAGTAAGTTGTATTTGAATTTATGTACCATGTAAGTGGCGACTAAGAGATGGGTGGCGTATACCTAATTTTCACAGTATCGTAATATGATTCATTATGATCCAAGTGGCGAAGATAACATATTCTTAATTAACATGAGGGATGATGGCAATGAGTAATAATTCAATAAAACAAGTTCAAAGAATTATTTAATCAGCGAATTATTAACGTCGAATTATCGACACGTGATCTTTGTTTAGTAAATGCGTAAAATTAAAGAATATCGTCGAAATATTTCGTACGAAAAGATCCTTGGATGGCTAACATACGAATATCGATACCTTCTGACGAAGAGTAGAGATTTAAATGGTGTGTATGATTAAATTGATTTCATTTTCTGGGTGTCGATTGATATTCGTGTATCCGACCTGATATCCGCTGCTACGGCATAAACAAGAACAGGCTGATATATCGCGACCACAATAACAACAAATAAAACAGATAATTGTGTATTCATTAATGTCGCGACAATTATTATCATGCCTTTTATGAAAAGATAATTGTATTACATAGTAGTATCGCGGCTAATTGTATCAAACACACTTCAATGAATAATTGTGTATTCATTAGTATCCACATTCGTTTAGTATCACGACCACAAATTATCCATACCTTCTGACCAAAGATAATTGTGTATTTTCAATTCACAGTTATGATTATCTTAGAACAATCACCGGTCATAATCATGCAAGTCCATCTATGCCTTCTGACGAGATGACTTTCAGCGTAATATAAGCATGAGGGATAATGATATAAAGAATCAATCAAATGAGATAAAGGATAAATATTAAACATTTTATAATATAATTTATCGAGGATTCAAGAATATCCCCATGTTATCGATCATAATAATCTCATAATCTAATATCATTAATATTACAATATTTTAATAAATTCTTAAATTTATAAACAATTTATCTCTGATTGTTTACAGCTTTTGCATATATAATGCATTTAATCGTTCAAAAATGCCATATAAGATAAAATATCATCATGGATTATCAAATCCCTCATCAAAAAATATGCATATATA